>JARYHS010001396.1:0-14334 GCA_031002005.1 Vandiemenella viatica | reverse complement strand
TACGTTTAGAGCTTGTAAATATTTTTTTGACATCATTTAGAATGTTCCCATTATCAAAGTAATAATTTCATATTTCTAATTGTTTTGTAAGATTTCTATTGCTGGAGCGATTACCAGCGTTCCAGAAAGTGCTATGGGTCTTTTTAATGTACTCTCCAAAATTCTACGTCGCTTATTTAAGCTGCCGATTATTGCAAGCAGACTAGCTCGCTGAGAACGGTGCTAACATGGCGTTATTTCATTATTTTTTATTTTTTTTGGTTAATGTGCTTTCAAATCTCCGAAAGAACTCTGATACATTGTTTTCCTGAGTATTTCGACGGAATTATTATTATTACTGTTATTGTTACAGTATGCCAAATAGAATTGGCTTTCAACAGCGTAATAAGTACACGCGGAATAAAAGTACAGTGACAAGTTTATCGTCGGTGTTGATAGGAAATATCATTATGAACGTTTCAAGAGACTAAGTTATGTACTTATGTATTTTGGGGGAAGTTTTAACCTCCTAACGACATAGTAAAAACCAGTGAGTCTTCGTAAAACAGATTAAAAACACAATTTTCCTAGTGGTCAGGACTTAGTAATTAATTGCAATCATCTAATCAATGAAGTTTCAGGGTACTATAGAAAAATGTGGTTCTCGCTAATAAATCCGTTACTTAAAGGTACTCGCAGGAATAGTAAACAGTACTCGTATGATTCATGGTGCTGTCTAAAATACGGTTATTCAACGAATGATGAGCTCTTATGGTGGATATTTATAAAAAAGTACAGATGAGATCAGTTTATCGTGTACACATGATTGTTGTTCTCCTTTGGGTTTCGTATCGTTACACCTTCCCTCGCTCCCCGTTACAGACTTTTTCTTCAGGCGATGAGACAATTTTTTGAAGTAACATTTCTGTTGTATTTATCTCTCTCATATGCAGAGTAGAACATGTTTCTTTTGAACCAAATCGATGGTCTGCAAATACCACGTTAAAATTAAGTATCATAACGTCTTGGTTGATAAGCACTCTCTCTGTGATTACCAGAAGCCACGGAGGAACCTTTTCTGCTACCCTGAAATTTGTGCTGGTTTTTATATTATTATTATTATTATTATTATTATCGTATGCCAAATACAAACAAAAATCATGTTAATCAGTTAACTACATCTAGGGATTCAAGCCATCTTCTGGCAGCTGATGCAGTGTGAGCAGGCCTCCAAGTTGACACCAAAGACGTCTAGGCAAGTCAACTCTGGAACACAGGTTGTCGTATCTTTTACAAGTCCACAATTGTGTGGGCTATTGGCTTCCCACTCCTTTCTCCACTCTTCATACAAATTAAAGTTGTTAATTCTAAGCTTGGCTGCTTCCAAGTAGACAGGTCTCCTTCATTTTTTGATCGCGTGCAAGGCAGGTGAAGGAGGTCATCATGTTAGTTTCCTCCACTCCTTCCAATTTTCTTATCAATATCGATATGGTGGAAGAATGTTGGAAAAGTAATGGCAACCGAGATACTGGGATAGGCCTAATGACATCATTCACTTTTCTCATAGCAGCGTTAAGCTACTTTGGTAGTATGAGCCCTACCAAGCAATTCAGAGCAAAAGTATTCTGCTGCAGAGAATGGCAAGCCAATGACTGCTCCTCGAAGAACGTGGGCAACTGCACCCCCTGACGTACCAGACAGTTTCTTTACAAGGTTGACACTGTTAGTTAACTGCTGACGTGTGCAGTTATTACGCCTTCGAAAGCCAATTCAGCGAAAGAATAAGAAATACTGCCGTGTCCCTGGAAACTAATTGCAGTCGCAATTAGGCTAACTCTCGCAGAAGGCGAACAATATTAAAATAAATAGCCCTATTCAGGGCTTAGACAACACCTTCCGGGGGTGCCATTTTAACGAGAGGTATTATTTATGCTGATAAAAGAACTTGGTGATAAACTTGCATTGTCGTGTCAAAATAATTAAGTTCTTGAAGTTGTAACAAATTGCTCATTTTATTTTTTAACTGTGACCGATCGTATGTGGTAGTATACAGTTGTGTAATACCGAGTATTGCACAACTGGTGCACGACTGAATTAATTGCTATCGAAGATATATCTACACACAATTGCTAAATGTCTTGTCGTTATCATCAGCAATTCTAAAAAAAAAACACGAAATACTTATTAAACTAAAAAAAACTATGACTATGTAAAATGTAATTTCAGTTTGTTTACATGTTTTAAACTAAGATATTACATATTTAAATATACTTCAGCAAATACTTATTTCCAACGAAATTGATTACTAAAAGAAAGTGGCAGCATTGTGAGTGGAAAGCGCGACTAATGCAATTGCTACGGAGTACGTATGTAGGTCACATCCACTTACTGTGTGTAAAAACGTTAGGAAGATACATTAAGCAGCAGAGAGCACCGTACATCAGAAACGAAAACCTAAATGTTGACAATAAAATGCACATAACGATGAGGCCGCGGTATGGTTCGTTAACTGTGATACAGAACTGGAATTTCTTCCTTCTGAAAGATGGCTCCGCATTAAAGAACACGACCGCCATCAGAGAGACTTACTTTTCCAGAAGTCACCACTACTGTAGTATTAAACGAGAATCAAGGCAAAAATCTACACGTTAACAGCAGTTCTATATGGTTAGAATTAGTTACCAATATAAACACAAACAAAATTTTTTGATTGTAAAAATAAATGAAAATTAATGTACTAGACGACCCGTGCGAAATTTCGCGAATAAAATGCGATGAATAGTGAGGTTGAATATAATGTCACCAAGTTCAGTCATTACTCTTCATACTCCTACTTCATTTATCGATTTTGGTTAGAAATCCAGGGAGATAAATGGCTCGAAACACAAAAAACGTATTTTAGAAATATTGACATTTTTGCGCTTTATGGGTCGAATTACGAAAAATTCCTTTCTTAGAATATAATGTTACCACGGCGGAAACCTTAGTCTTTAATACGATATGTCATTTATCTATATCGATTAGATATCAAGGGAAATATAAGGCTCGTGACACAAAAATACGTTGTAGAACAATTTATACTTTTTCCCTTTAATAGTTGAATTCCAAACATTCTTTCTTAAATATGATTTCACAAAGCTGATACATTACTCCTTATATCCTACTTCATTTATCGATTTTGGTTAGATATCCAGGGAGATAAATGGCTCGAGATACAAAAAACGCATTTTAGAAAAATTGACATTTTTGCCTTTTAAGGGTCGAATTACGAAAAATTCCTTTCTTAAAATATAATGTTACCACGGCGGAGACCTTATTCTTTAATATGATACCTCATTTATCTATATCGGTTAGATATCAAGGGAGATAAATCGCTCGTGACACAAAAATCGGTTATAGAAAAATTTATACTTTTTTCCTTTAATTGAATTCCAAAAACATTCTTTCTTAAAATATGATTTCACAAAGCTGATACATTACTCCTTATATTCCTACTTCATTTATCGATTTTGGTTAGATATCCAGGGAGATAAATGGCTCGAGATACAAAAAACGCATTTTAGAAAAATGACATTTTTGCCCTATAAGGGTCGAATTACGAAAAATTCCTTTTAAAATATAATGTTACCATGGCGGAGACCTTATTCTTTAATATGATACCTCATTTATCTATATCGGTTAGATATCAAGGGAGATAAATCGCTCGTGACACAAAAATCGGTTATAGAAAAATTTATACTTTTTCCTTTAAGGGTTGAATTCCAAAAATTTCTTTCTTAAAATATGATGTCACAAAGCTGAGACATTACTCCTCATAATCCTACCTCATTTATCGATTTTGGTTAGATATCCAGGGAGATAAATGGCTCGAGATACAAAAAACGCATTTTAGAAAAAGTGACATTTTTGCCCTATAAGGGTCGAATTACGAAAAATTCCTTTCTTAAAATATAATGTTACCATGGCGGAGACCTTATTCTTTAATATGATACCTCATTTATCTATATCGGTTAGATATTAAGGGAGATAAATCGCTCGTGACACAAAAACGCATTGCAAAAATATTGATACTTTTGCCCTTTAAGGGTCGAATTCCGAAAACTTTCTGGCTTAATATATGACGTCACTAAAGCGGAGATCTTAATCTTTAAAACGATACTTCATAAAACGGTTTCAGATAGGTATCCAGGGAGATAACTGACTCGTAACACAGAAAACAGCATTTTAGAAAAATTTACATTTTTGCCCTTTAAGGGTCGAATTCCGAAAACTTTCTTGCTTAAAATACGATTTAACCAAAGTGGAGACCATAAGCTTTAAAATGACACCTCATTCATTGATTTCGGTTAAGTATGAAGGAAGATATAGGCTTGTGACAAAAAAATACCTTATAGAAATAATATATATGATGATTAACTATTTGATGTTGGATGTTGTGTTTAAAAAATGAATCAGTAATTAAATTCCACATTGTGACAAACTTCCTCGTAATTAATTTTATGTTATTATAAACTTGCTGTTGATATCCAATATTTCGTGATTCTCGGAAGTGGTATACTTTTTTTCTGTGTTAATTTAATACCCTACTCTTTTTATGAGTAGATGAAAGCTCTAACTATCTTAGATGAAATCAAATTACTATCTGAAATTAGATTGTTTTCAGATGACATCATAACGATAGAGGACTGTAACCAATTGCAGGGTGATCTGGACAGGATATCTAGTTGGGTTGGTAAACATGGGATGAAGATAAATGCAAAGAAGAGTCAGCTAATTAGTTACACAAATAAAAAACAAAAGGTTAATTGTGAATATAAGGTGGGAAAAGAATTGCTTGCTGAAGACTTAAAATGTAAATATCTTGGCATTACATTTGATAACAAACTTAACTGGGAAGGACACATTGGACAGGTGGTAGGAAAAGGTTTCAAAATTCTGCACTTGGAGAGAGTGATGAGGGGATGCAAGAGAAATAAAGGATTTGGGTTACAAAACTTTGGTCAGACCATTGCTCGAATATGGTAGTGTAGTATGGGACCCACATTTTGAGTATCAAATACAGGAGTTGAAGAAGGTGCAAAGAAGGGCTGCTAGATTTGTTCTTGGAAATTATCGCAGAATGCAGTTAGTGACAGATATGATAAAGGAGCTGGAATGGGATTCATTACAAGACAGGAGGAGGATGAGGAGGGTGATGGGAGTGCACAGGGCGTATACTGGCGATGAGGCATGGAAAGATATTGCAGTAGGTATGAAAAGTAGTTCATGGAAGGGAAAAGATGACCATGACCACAAGCTGGCATTCGATTTCAGGCACAAAGGTGTGGGAAGATTTTCTTTTTTAGGTAAGGGTGTCAGGGATTGGAATGAGTTACCGAGGGGAATGATGAATAACTTACCGAAAATGTTAAAAGAATTTAAAGTTAAAATTTGTAGAGGGCAAATGTAGGTGGGTGCAGGATTGGGAGAAGTTGAATGTGTAGGGAAATTGCCACCGGAGCCTGTGCTCCATTGCAATTAAATTAAATTAAATTAAAGTTTAAAGTTCAGGGATTGCATGATTCTTACATAGTAGTATTTCTATGTAAATTTAGTCATTGTATCCCTTGTACAAATGTATTTTATTAAGTATGATTACTGTGATAAAAACAAACGCTAATAATACTGTGTTGGAGGATGCTTGACACGGAAGGAGTAAAGAGAGTTGCGGAAGACATCACAGCAAGGATTTAAAAACAAACAAAAAAAAACAAACAAAAAAAAGTCATGAGATGGAATTCGAAAATGAAGTCGTGCTGGTTTGCTGACATATTCAGTTGTCAAAAAGACGAATCTAAAAAATATTACAACGACTGCAGCCAAGAAAAGTTGCATAGTTTTGTGAAAGTATTTGTTGAGTGCAGCCTACTGTATGTACGGCGGTAAAATAAATAAGTGTTTAGGTGAACGTCGGAGTGGTTAGGATTGAACAAAGAGTCTAATGACAGGAAAAGGGGTGTATATTTTCTTGCAGATAAGGACGAGTATACATGATACAAATATAATGAAAGAGTCTGCATTAGACGTCGTCTAAAATACAAAGAGGAAGCAAAAAATACTATCACCCTCCATAAGCAAAACTATTCAGTTTTTTTATTATCTCCTAAACGATAGAGAAATCGGCGAAAGTCGATTATGATATTCTGAAAGGTCATAACATTTCCTTTCAAGCAGCGTTGCATCGGTTTCGATAGAGAAATTCGATCTTGAAATTTAAAAATTATTTTAAAGTTTATATGGTCACACACAAATCTACAGCTTTTATCCGATCTCGAGGGAACTTGGAGTACATGTGCTTCAAAATAAGTGAAAAAAACGTTTATATTTAACCTTCAAAACTATAACCGCTCTCTCCCTTCAGCACTCTTAAGACAAATTTACACGCGGAACTACGAGGGCAGTCAAAAAGATCCCGGAATTCTGTCGTTGGTGTTGGCATTTGTAATCAATTGTTATGAGTTTGACAGGTCTGAACTGGTCATAACATGCACTGTGACTGCAGTGTAGCTGAAGGTAGATCTGTGTGGTAATCAGTTGGCGCATGTCGCAGTTTGAGCAAGGGGCGGACGTCAAGTTCATGTGCCCTTTTTACCTGCAAGTTTTAAGAAAAATGAGGGAAGCAATGCGAAGAAAACGTCCCGACAAATGGCAAGGAGGATGGTCACTGCATCACGACAATTCTCCCTCCAACACATCGATTGTTGTGCAGACATGACTTGCAGAGAAGAACGTTCCAGTCCTCCACCAGCCTCCCTACTCACCGGATTTAGCGCCATCGGATTTCTGGCTCTTTCCCAAGATGAAAATGGGCCTCAAAGGTAACCGTTTTACCACCGTAGAAGAAATCAAGACCAAAGCGACGGCTGTATTTCGGAAGATACCAAAACAGGATTTTCATCGTTGTTTTCAGCAATGTCAGGAGCGGTGGAGCAGTGTGTGTGTTTAGAAGGAGCCTTCTGTGAAGGAGATTAGGTAAATGTGTACTTATCTTTTGTTAATAAAGAGTTACAATGAAATTCCGGGAACTTTTTGACTGCCCCTCATGTTCAATTTTTTGCATATATCTCGAAAACAGTAGGAAAATCTGCCGCAGTAAATAGTGATGGTAATGGAATAAATTGTACATATAATACACGAATACACTTTACAGAAATAATTTTAAGGTATATTTTGTTCAAGCGTACCTGTTTAATCCGATAAACGCAAATAAGCTACTAACGTTGTAATCTAAACTGCACTAGAAACTGTTGTATTTCCGTGACTACAGAGTGCTTAAGAACACGGTGAGGATCTCGAGTGGCCGCTGGCCTGCTAGCGAGCTACATAAATCACGCCGACATGACGGAAACAAAGGAGGGAGGCAGCCAGCGGCAATTTATATCGCTCCCTCCGAGCCTGACGCAGGGGTCATTTGTAATATTTCATTGACCTAACAACTCGCGAAACACGCTCGGCTGCTCTCAGATTATAATGACCACGGCCTCCGCTACGAGACCCGCGATTTGTTCTCGGAACAGATCAAATTTATTCCTTTTTCCTTGCTCAAGCGGGAATTCAGATCCCATAGTCAAATTTCCGAGATACTATAACAGACATGTTCCCCACATAAAAATATTTGACAGTGAGTGATTCTACGATAACCATGGCGTCGCAATTTAATGGTAGATTCTTATGTAACTCGGAGAGACAAATTGAAATCAAACAATAAAAATGTTTGTTATCTCGCTTACTTCTCGAGATATCGTATCTCAAATTTGACGTGGTTAGGTTAAAATGCGCCCTGGAGCAGAAGAAAAATTTCGCCACAGCCAAAGTTGATGATGAATTCGTATGTAACTCGACGAGACAAATCGAAAATCAATACTTTTTTTAATATCTCGTTTAGTTCTCGAGATATTGTATCTCGAAAGTGAGGAGATTAGGGTGAGATCTGGCCTTTGCTAGAAAAAAATAATAATCACCAAAACCACTATATCTACAAGGTGGAAATGCACTATAGGTGTTTTATTTTCTTCCTAGTGATTGTTGTTAGGTTGAAATACGGCCTGTATCAGAAGAAAGGTCACCAAAAACACAAGGAACTATACATATAACTGATTTTTAAAATGCTATATGTCGAAAACTAAGGGAGATATCAAAAAATATATATATTCTTTATACTAGATTTGTTACGTCTAGGTCTATAAGAATTCATCATCATATTATGGCGTCACAGTAATGATAGAACTGCCGGATAGTGTACAAAAATCGGTTCCTCATAATGTTGTAAGTTTTGCGGTTTATAATCCTCACGAGTAGTGTGAAATGTGAGCTCGAAAACTTGCGCAATAAGTTCAGATTCATTACTGTGGTTTTAGCTACAACGCAATATGTATTACTTATGTTGCAGATATGTCGATGGTCAAAAAGTAATTGTGGGGATTTGAATTTAAGTTGGCTGAATGTTGATTGGCTGCATGTCATAAATAATGGATAACGAAAATCTCAGGGACTAAGGCTTACGTTTAGTCACTAAACCAGTCAGATATAAATGAATCCATGTTACAAAAGTTTCAGTGGCTTAGTAATTGATCATTACCGAATTTCCGGTTCTCTAGTTAATCAGGACAACAGTTCTAATGTAATTATAACAAACTAAACAAATCACTTGCCTCAGGTGGTTGCGACACGGTGATGGTTTCCGGTGCCTCACACGGAGTTGGCCGAGAGTTAGGAGAAGTGGTGATGCAAATCCTTCTAATCACCAAACCCTGGGTTAAATCATAAATCAGTGCGTACGGAGCGAAGGTATACGACACTTCTGATAATGAGTCCTCCTTCGGATGGGGACATTTAGCGCGGCGTCCAGTCGGTATCTTTCGAAAGAGAAGGCCTGAATGCGACGGACCGGATGTCACCCTCTAAACAATGCAGATAATATATCACACTGAACACTAACAGTAATATTCTATCATTGGTGAAAGCAAGTGGAAATTTCCCGAGACACTGTATATGCAGCGACGGCAACGTCTGTGTCAGTGGGTATGCCGAGCATCATTCAGACAAACCCCGTACTAAAATTTTGATAATTTGAAGAAATTCAGGATTTTTAAAGATTTTAGTTTGATCTATGGAAGTAATGTCTTACACTTTCTACACCGAGTAAGATAGTAGTAAGAGACTCTTTGGAGGATTCAATACATTGAATCTCATATGCAGCAGACAGCGGAATGAGCAAGACACGGAAAAAAATATAATATCAAGAAGAAAGAGATCTGACAAATTTTAATTTATCAAAAGTGTGCAATCAGTGATTATATTATTGAAAGGTGCATCCAAATAAAATTAATGACTATTTTTTTATTGAAAATTTGCGTCTATTTCATTTACATAATTATCAAGTAAGTTTCATTTGGCACATCGTAGGAGGATAGTAACATCATCTTCACTTAAAACTAGTGAATAAACTCCTAATATATGTTTCACCAGCTGCTTAATGGTTTGATGTTTCAGCAAGATCTTTAACTAAAGCACCACACAGCTCAAAATAAGTCTCCGATAAGCACTGGTTAGCGTACAATTCTCAAATATGAGGATTGGTCTGATCGTTGTACGTTGATGATTCTCCGTTAACATGCACAGCAAAACATGTCAATATCTTTTTCTGAAACAAAAGTTAGATGGATCTTTGATTGCATTTTTTAAAGAAGAAACTATTTGCCTTGCTGTATAAATAATTAGTAATTTTATTGATTAATGCGGTTTGAATGGTGTAACCATTGAGGTACTGAAATCAAATAAAATTTTCGTTGTAGGTTTTCACCTATTTCTGGATTGGTGGAATTTCGAAGAGATATCTAGAAATTCAGGTAGTGGCCCTATCCTGCGAGTTACTGTAAGGAACGGCATTGTTATCCTTCAAATAACGGTACAATGTTGCAATGGGGTGTACAGTTTATTAAAAATTTCTCAGTTCATTAATTTTTCAACTCCGTACGGTAGCAGTTCCGCTTGGCTACTTTAATGAACGAATTAAAGCAACATATATATGTTGGAATTTCTGTCTCGCACGGTAGCAATCCAACTCTCGCGAAAAAATTCCTTTCTACTTCTAGCAATTACTTCGTTTCAAAAACAAATGAAAGAGACTCTCGAAAGCGGAAAGCAATTACGGTCTTGTGAAAAGTTCAATGCTCTCCGTCTCTCTCACTCTCGCACACACACACACATAAAAGCATTGCCGAGAACTCCACCTACAGCCCAGGCAACAAACTCCGCAACTACTAGTTGAATTAAACCAGTTCTACTCATCCTCCTAACAATTCCAATGCATTTTCCTAAAATAACTAATTTAAATCCGATTCCAGAAACGATAATATTTATGCTTCGGAAATCACTCTAAAAATTGAATTTTCTCGTAATGCTACGTTGATGCTCGGGAGTGACGCTACTTTGTTCGTAAGACGTTGGAATTACTGAGATTTTTGGTAGGCACCACAACCGTTTCCATGGCAACGCACTGCTACTATAGTATTCCCTACCCCTATCTGGAATATAACTGCTGACATCCAAACACCCTGCCGGTATTAAGCCACGTCCATAATCCGGTGTAGTTTATATTTAAGTATGTCAGCCATCGCGATGACCTACAAACTCATGAAATACGTAGATTCTCATCTCATTGATTATTTTTGAGAGGTGATTCTTAAATAAGTAAAATATTCACAGTGCTTCTTGCAATTTTTTGAAAATATTCAAACCGATTATCAGAGTATGTAACAATATTTATGATGTGATGTAAATAATATATTCTACGTATCAATCTGGTTATGGATTATCTTTCGGCAGTTGTTGAACAATAAATTTTGTATATAAAACTCCGTCTATAAACATAATCTGAGTGAAACAAAACAAGCTGTGTGTAACATATATGTGTAAATTGGCATGAAAAATGTTTACTACATCAACAAGTAAGGATTTGAAAAGAACGATTAGACGAATGTTCTACTGGAAATTTAAGAAACAGTTCTGCTAAAGTGTTTAGAGAGCTTTTCCAGACCGACACGCGAGGATTATCACTATATCTCCACTGATAATGCCTCACACCACAAGGGCGAAACGCGTCAGGGAAATAATAAATAACATTAATCATAACAGTTGTTTACTGACAGAGTTTTATTGTTAAAATTTAATATCTTGTATGTATTCGTGTTATCAGCTGCAGAGTTTCCATATGCTGTGTAATTTACAGATTTATGTTTTACAAATTGGCCAGCATGCGAAACACGGTTGGGCACTGCGTAGTCATTGTCATTGGACTCAAGGTGGCTAGAACGGTTGAGAAGAAATGAGTTTAACATGGGTCAACTTTGAACAGCACGGAAAAGTGACTATGAGAATAGCCGAGTAGTTATTACTTATTGGAGTGATCTTAGAAGCGACGATATCACTGCAGCTTGTAATGTGCTATGGGGTTTTTGTATGCATAATATTGTCAACGGTAGTATTTGTTTCACTGAGTGCGCAGCTGAGCAGGAACATCCTTATTTTAGTGAGATGTTATTTGATCGGTACAATGTGAGGTCCAAGAAACCTTTGCAGCAAGATATCTGAACCAACTGTGCTGAATTATAAATTCTGAGTGACAAATTCTTTCCCTGGCCAGCTAATTGTTAAATAATTTGGCACAGTTCTCCAATTGATACCATAGAAACACATAAAAAAAATGGAAGTGAAATTATTTTGTGTTGTGATTTGAATTCCAACTTGCTTCAGTAGACAATGATATTCTATGCTTTCTCGTCCTTAGTTATGCGGTAACGTGCCATTTCAATCCATTAAAAGGAACTAGAATACCATCAAGACATTCGTCGTTTGAGTAAAGGTATAGAGCGTTGCAACAGCGTACAATGACATTCCAGGGAACGAAATCATTACGAAAGGGTGGAAATCAAGATTCTAGTGAATAGCAACGCCATCGGTAGCGACTACGTGAAGCGTAGAAGTACCACTCGTTATAACAGAGCTTCGTCAATTGTCTTCTGCATTCGGTGGCGATCTAAATGTTGCACACTCAAAGTACTTTTACACAAATCAAGTCGATATTTCTCTAAATAACTGTCCAAATGCCCCCGGATTCCATATTATTTTTATGATCATAATCAAATTTCAGTTCTTAATATTTTAGCCCACAATATGCACTTTACTTATTCCTTCTTACGTAGAAAAAATATTATATGTGGCACAGCATGCAAACAAAAGATATTTCACTTCTTGCGACGAAACTTCAGCTTCAAACCTTGAACTAATGACTTTAATGTCATAGAAGGATATAATTAATTCGCATTCCATGCGAGACCCACGAGCAATTAATTTGTTTCTCTGTAAAGGAAAAAAAATGCAGAAACATGCTGTATTTCTTACTCTAATAGGTGGGAAATTTTTTAAATAAAAAAAAAACTCTTTTGAATGACTTGGGAATACGTGCTAAACCCAGCTGCAACATATTAACTGTTTCTGCTTGCTTTCGTTGGATCTCCACATCTGAAAAGTTTCTTTCTCATTGGTCCAAAATTCAGAGTAAGTTTCCATCTGTTCGCATATCGACATTAAAAGAGCGGTTTTTTATTTTGTGACTCGTAGAAGAAAATTATGGGTGGAACATGTTTCTGGGTCGTAGGTCACGGTGCATTGTATGTCCGTTCTTGTCAACCGAGGCAGTTGATTAAAAGTAAACATTCAAACAAGGCTTGTGCAAATACACGTTTCGTGGTGCTGTTTCTGTATTCCTAGAACTCTTCACTCTTGTTTTGTACATTCGTAGTTTAGCTTTTCATGTGAGAGAAATAACTTTTAAGTTCGTACCAGAAAACCAAACAACTGTGAAGGAATCCATTTCCGGTGGGTTTTTTTTTGGGGGGGGGGCATTATTTTTTAGCATACAGATGAAGTGAAATAAAACGAACTCTGATCTCACCGCAATACTGCTCCTGTTACCAGAGTAGACAATTTAAAACTAATAATAGATGCGCCTTTGAAACATTAAAATAATGATGGTAGTGTTTCTCAAAATAAAATGAGAAATAGCGAATCGTTTTTCAAACAAATGTAAATTTCTTTTCTTTTATATATATATATATATATATATATATTAAGAAATTCATTTCTCAGTAGTAGAAGAAATTCGGTAACGGTGAAGGTATGCACGTATGTGGTAAACAGGAAACCTACAGCTGAAACAAAACTGAATAAACACAAACAACATACATAAGTGATGACATAATTTCGCAATATTTTCTTGTAATACCGTCTTTAGTCGTGTTCAGAACAGTGAACTACACGTCAGATATTCATCTGAAAATTAAATCTTCCTGTATTCTTAAATTTTAAATCCATGGAGAAGGAAATATCAGTAAATGTACGTGAAGGCATATGATTCATTGTATTTCACCCATTTAACTTGTTTCTAACGACTTTTAAAAACTTATTAATCTTTTGCACTTGTTGTCTTTTTGCTTCATTTTTTTCGTTAGAACATACATTTTCTAGACACGTTAATACGAAACTTTGATGTTCTGAAAAAAGTAATACGGATAGAATAGCTAACGTATGACGTTCCTGTTAAAATCAGTCTTCCTCACCAGGTCGACATTTCTATTATGTAACCACCGATTCATCTTTCATTGAGGTTTTCGACTTCACAATACTAACCAACCAGTTCATCATGCCAATAGTGGTGTATTTTTCGTGGTTCCTGGCAAAAGTAATAATATTCCACCTTTACCATTCTGTGTTCAATTTTTGCTTTTTATGCTGTACAAGGAGTAAAGACGTCGAACAATTGGGGGCAAATGTTGCATAGCTGTCATTATATCTCTTGGTTTCATAGTATGTATGAAAAATTAATTCTCTTTGAACGGAATTAGAACTAAACATATGAAGACTTTGGGACGGTCCTCAGACCAAGCTTCCTATTAATTTCAATCTTATGAATTAGATGCATGTGTGTCAGAGCGACATAAAAATCGATTAATTTAAAATTTGTATATTTTTCGTATGGGTGAGTATTGTTTTGATGGATGGAAATTGGTTAAATGAAGTGTAATTTTATTAAAAGCAGTATAATGTTTGAAATTTTAACTTAAATACAGTAATTATGAATGTTGTGTAAGCCATAGTATTTTAAGTGTGATTTTGGGCTGTTTGGAATGCTTAATTTGTTAGTTTTATGTTTGAATGATTGTAAATGTTCTCTACTTTCATTAAAAAATGTTTTATCATGATTCTAAGTAATTTTTTATATGTTCTAATTGTTTCTGTTTGACGTCTATTGTTGGA
>JARYHS010001395.1:0-23807 GCA_031002005.1 Vandiemenella viatica | reverse complement strand
GAAACGCTGTGTACAGAGCAGACCCAGTCAGTAGCCGGTAACTGTTAATGATGATGATAATGGATTCCGAACACAGACTGTTGAAACATTCATACGAAAAAATTTCGTGGTGTGTGTTTGCTGTTTACAATTTCTATACTTTATATAAAAATTTAATTAAATTGCTATGGAGCGCATGCTTCGGTGGTAATTTACCTACACGCCCATCTTCCACCTTTCCTGCACTCACCTACATTTGCCCTCTGCAAATTTTAGCTTTAAATTCTTTAATCGTTTTTGGTAAATTTACTCATTATTTTCTTTGTAACTTATTCCGATTCTGATTCATTTATCAAAAAAAGAGAATCTTCCTAAACCGTTGTGCCTGAAATCGATGCCAGTTTTGTGGTCAGGTCATTTTTTCCCTTCCATGCATTAAGTTTACTTTTAATTCTTTTACCAATATCTTTACATGCCTCATCACCAATATACGACTTGTACACTCGTGACCCTCTTCACCCTTTCTGCGGTAATTTCCAGAAACAAATCTAACAGCCCTTTCTTGCATCCTCTCCAAATCCTGTATTTGATACGCAAAATGTGTGTTCCATATTACGCTACCATATTTAAGCAATGGCTGACCAAAGTTTTGTAACCAATTCCTTTAATTCTCCATACATCCCCTCAACACTCACTCCAACAAGTGCAGAATTTTGAAAGCTTTTCCTGCTACATGACCAATCTGTCCTGCCAGTTAAGCTTGTTATCAAATGTAAAGCCAAACAATTTTTTCCCCATCTTACAATCGTAATCATACTTTAGCTTTTTATTGTGTATTTAATAAATTGACTCTTCTTTCATTTATCTTCATCCCATTTTAAACACCAAACTGATATCCTGTCCAGATCACCCTGCAGCTGTTTACAGTCCTCTACCGTTTTGATCCTTTTATACAGCATATATAATCTGCAAACAATCTAATTTCTGATAGTAAACAATCAACACAATTATTCATTAGAATAATGAATAGCAATGGTACCAATACACTACCCTGCGGCACTCCCATTTTTATTTCCACTTCTTTTGAGACTGCATTTTCTACCCTAACTTCTGTTTTCTACCTTTTAAAAAATCTTCTACTCAGTAAATCTCTTTCTCATTCACTCAAATAGTTTTTACCTTATTTACTTCCATTTATGGCTCACAGTCAAAAGCCTTTGAAAGATCTAGTGCTACACTATAAATTTGGCCTCCCTTGTCCATTTCATCTGAATATCTTGCATATATCCCACCAACTTGGATTCACATGAATATCCTTGTCTCAAGTCATGTTGCCTACTTGAAAACCACTTTCGCTCCTCCATATATTTCTAATGAGGTTGCATATCAATCTCTCCATTAATTTACCCACCACTAGCGGTACTGAAATTACTCTTATTTTCCACATAGCATAGTACTGTAATTCAGGCGAAGCTTGAAGAATTATCCTTACTCAACTCATTGGTTAAGGCAGTGATGTGTACGTTAACAGTTAACGGGATTAAAATTGAGGTCAACAGCAGGTTAGATATAGAATCAAAGACACCATTTCATTTCTTCAACGACTTTTGTTTTGCAACAGAAGATAATATCCGGACACGTAATTTTTGATATGCTAGCAAAAGATCAAGCGAATTGTGAAAGAGATTTCCCAAGTAACTAAGGACGTTATTTGTTATTTTGCGATCACTGTATCTCACAAAATTTGTATTCACAGTACTGGGACATGATGCGCCTTACTCGTGATTGAATGTTGCTAAATGACTGTGAAACAATGGTTCATCTGTCAAGTCGTCAACTAGATTCGTCACGCTCACATATGTCTCGTGAGTGAGATGAACGTGCCGGTACTTCGTTACATAATGATGAAATCTGCATAAGTCCTATTGCATTAACAAGAAAGCATCCTTCCTTCTTGAAGATATGTGTTGCACCCTAGACTAACTGAACTAGGCTGTAATGAATGAACAGGTAATATAACGCTGTAGAAGTTTTCTCCGAACCGTGGTGGTATTATTCATCATGTTATAAACTATCTTTTATATACGTAAAATGTTCTCGGGCCTCCCACAGGGGCAGCGCGTCACTATGATGCGACGTTTGGAAGTAGTGACTTTGTATTTTATACAGTTGATATTCTGGAAAAGTCTCAGTCATTCAATTATTTTTTCTGTTAAAGTATTACATCAAAAAAAAGCTATTAACTACGTATTTTTTTCTGTTGCCATAAAGTCTCTTCCATCACATCTCTCCCCACTGAATCACAAAGTTTTAACCGGAAGGGATTATATTGAAAGATCTTTGTGATCAACCTGACATTTAATTTATCTGGTATGTTTTTGCTAGATAGTCTACAGCCTGGGCGAATCCACCGATTTCATCCATACTCATTATCAGGATTTAGGGGGTTTCTCCCTAAACGTCCTGAAAAGATGGGTGTGACTCCTGCAGCCTTCCAAAATAGGAATGTTGTTTAAGTGTCATTATATGGATGGATTGCAGTGTTGCTCGGCGAGAAATCAATGTAGACAGAAGTTGCCCTACTTTCGTAATATATAAAGTGAATCACCATATTAAACATTCCCACGCGACGGATGGCTCATCATGCTCTCAATCCCAAAGCATTTAGCAGAGGTTTGGGACATAACCCAGGACTATGGTAGACAATCTTCTTATCAGGAATCGTACCTCTCAATTCTTTAATCCTCATGACTAAGTCGTGAATCATTCAAATTACTTCCACCAACAGAGCTTGAACTAGCAAAACCTGTGTTGAATTCCAACCATCGCCATCATGTTAGAACGACTTCAGCCATTGAAGCGGGGAAGTTCAGTGTAAATAAACTAAACACGGAAACAGAATTATCGAGAAAAATGAATATAATAAAATCTGTTACAGTCAGATGCTTGTATGTAACTTTTGAAAAATTAGCGAGCAACAATTTTGGGTAAAATTGCAGATTTTAACCAATAATACTGTCGCGTTGGAACCGGGACAGGTGTGAATTCGAAGGTTACTTGTCAATGAACACAGCACTTAAACTGAGAACAGGTTTATTGAGAACTCAAACATACACGCAGCACTGACTGCCTCTTGGGCAGAATGCTCTTCTATTTATACACAGATAGAACGTACTAGAGATTACAAGAGTAGTTAACAAATGAAATGTGTAGAAGTTACAAGTGACCTTAGGAAACATGTAGAATCTTCTGGAAATAATAAACAGAATTAAATAATTTTTGTCAGTGGGCGGGATTGAACCGGCGACCTTCGGTACCGCAATTCGTGACGCTACCCGCTGCGCCATGCTGGCAGACGGTACACTGGCGTTCATGCGGCATTGCTCCCTCTCCTGAGGAAAACAGCGTCCCGCTGTTAGATTTCTTTTGGGGCACGCTGAAGTGTCCTGGATCTTGATCTTGTCGTGGGTCCTCTGTATGGCAGTTCTGGAGGGCCCCTCCTGTTTGTACTATTATCTTCCTGTCCGACTTCCTCAGTATCCAAACCGTCCTCAGAGTCCTTGAACAAGAAGCTGGTTGTGCCTAGCTGCTCGTCAGGATTGTAGTAAGGCTTCATGCGGAGGACGTGAACAATGTCCCTTCGCTTTCGTCGTTTCGACAGACGGTTCATAATCCTCGACTTCGTATGTGACGTCTGACCGGCGGCGTATGACACGATACGGACCAAAGTACCGCTTTCAGTAACTTTTCTGATAGCCCAACCTTCCGGACAGGGGTAAAAATCCATACGAGATCTCCTGGGTTGTACGCAACAGGTCGGTGCTTGCCGTCATACCGCTGACGGTTCCCTCTCCTGGGTGGCCAGTGTTCGTATGCGAGCCAGCTGTCTTGCTTCTTCGACCCTGGTAATGAGCTTGTTTATATAGTCATCCCTGAGTGTCGTCCGGCTGGAATGGGAACAGCGTATCCATTGTGGTCTCAGCTTCACGGCCATGGAGCAGAAAAAACGGAGTGAAGCCTGTCGTATCTTGCCTTGCTGTATTATAAGCAATGTGACCACTGGCAGTTATTGTATCCCAATCCTTCTGCTCAACATCCACATACATCGACAGCATATCGGCTAATGTCTTGTTGAAGCGTTCTGTGAGACCGTTTGTCTGAGGGTGGTATGCAGTTGTCATCCTGTGGACAACGTCGCATCTTGACATGACCTCTGATACTAGTCTTGACTGGAATACCTTTCCACGATCGGATATCATCACACGTGGTGCTCCATGCTTCAAAATAATGTCTTCTACTAGAAATTTTGCAACCTCTGGAGCTTCTTGCAGTCGGCACAGGTTTGGTGACAGCGTAGCGCGTGAGGTAGTCGGTGCAGACTATTATCCATCGGTTACCGGTTGTCGACTTCGGGAACCTCCCCAAAAGGTCGATCCCAATTCGGTGGAATGGAACTGCTGCAGGTGGAATTGGTACTAGATGACCTGGAGGTAATTGCGGCACATGTTTCCGTCGCTGGCACTCTTTACAGTGACTCACATAATGCTTGACAGATCGGTAGAGACCCTTCCAGTAATACCTGCGTCTGATTCGGTCCAGGGTCTTCACAAATCCCAGATGACCGGATATTGGAGCGTCGTGGAAATACTTGAGAATAGCTGGCTGGAGATGAGCTGGAACGACCAGAAGCCACTTGGGGCCTAGTGGATCGTAGTTGTTCTTATACAATGTCCCATCTATCAATTGAAACCCTCCTTTGGCCGGTTCTCCTTTCTCCAAGGCGTCTATGGTTCTTAATAACTCTGAATCTTCCCTCTGTTCAGCTGCAACGTCACCTACTTCAGCGAGGGCTGAAATTCCATTCATGCTGTTGTGTTCTATTAAAGGATTCCTTGAAAGGCTGTCGGCATCCTTGTGTTTGCGTCCGTTTTTGAATACCACCGTGACGTCGTACTCTTGAAGTCTAAGTGCCCATCTTGCTAGTCGACCTGATGGATCCTTCAAGCTGGTTAGCCTACATAAAGAATGGTGGTCTGTTACGACGGTGAAAGGTTTGCCGAATAAATACGGACGAAACTTGTTGATAGCCCAGACAACTGCGAGGCATTCTTTCTCGGTTGTAGAGTAGTTTATCTCGGGCTTAGAGAATACTCTTGATGCATAGGCTATCACCTTCTCAGCACCTTTCTGAATTTGCACAAGCACTGCACCGATCCCATAACCGCTGGCGTCAGTGTGAAGTTCAGTTTCTGCATTCTCGTCGTATAAGGCTAGAACTGGTGCGGAAGTTAGAGCCTCCTTAAGTGCCTGGAAAGATCTTTCTTTAGTTTCATCCCAGTAAAACTTGGCGTCTCCCTGCAAAAGTTCTTGCAAGTGGACGTGCCATGTTACAGAATCCTTTTATGAAACGCCGGAAGTATGAGCACAGCCCAAGAAAGCTTCTCACATCACGAATGTGCTGAGGAGTTGGAAATTCCATGACTGCCCTTACTTTATCTGGATCAGCGCGGACGCCATCTCCGTTGACCAGGTGCCCCAGGATTTTTATCTCTCTGGCGACGAAGAGGCACTTCTTCGGATTGAGGCGGAGTCCTGCAGTCTGAACACACTTCAGCACCGTTGACAGGCGACTCAGATGTTCTTCAAATGTTTTCGAGAAAACAACAATGTCATCTAAATAACAAAGACACGTCGTCCACTTAAGGTGTCGAAGTAAGTTGTCCATCATGCGTTCGAATGTGGCCGGAGCGTTGCATAATCCGAATGGCATTACTTTGAATTCATAGAGGCCATCAGGTGTAATAAAAGCCGTCTTTTCTCTGTCAGCTTCGTCAACCTCGATTTGCCAGTAGCCTGTCTGCATGTCCATGGTTGAGAAGTATGTAGCTCCTTTCAAGCAGTCTAAGGCGTCGTCGATGCGCGGCAGTGGGTAGACATCTTTCTTTGTGATTTTGTTCAGCCGCCGATAGTCGACACAGAATCGCCACGTACCATCCTTCTTCTTTACGAGGACCACCGGAGATGACCAAGGACTCTCCGAAGGTTGAATAATGTCATTATGCAACATCTTCTCCACTTCCTCTCGAATTATTCGCCTTTCGACTGGTGACAATCGGTACGAGCGCTGGCTAATGGGCGGATGATCCCCAGTATTGATACGATGCTTTATCGTGGGCCGTTTCGTCTGACCTTTTTTTTGCTGGGGTGTGAATACACCAGAGAATTGGCGTAGTATAGCTAACACCCGGTGGTGTTGTTCCTTGGTCAGGCCGGACCCTATTGGCAGTTCCATAGTTGTTTCCTCCAGCGTGTTGTCGGTACTAGTAACAGAGCATGGATCTTCGTTAATGACGTTGAGCTCGCCCTCCTGGACTGGTTCAGCTGTCCCTATGCACATTCCCTTGGGGATAATTTGTGACTGCTCGTGACAGTTGGTGATCCAAATGTCTCCTCGACCACCGATAATGCTTATGATAGCCGCTGGTATGTAGATTTCTTTCGTGAGCCTAATAAACTTTCTACTATCGACAAGCACTTCAAGGTTGCGGTCGTCCGTGTTTTTGACTGGGACTCTTCTCATTGCGAACGGCGGGATTGTCACGTTGTCAACGGCGAATAACTTCCCAGAAGATTCTGTGTTACGTGTACCCGTCGCAACGACTTCTTCAATTTGCAGCTCAGACGTTCCACAGTCAATGACAGCTTGGGATGCCTTAAGGAAGTCCCATCCAAGGATGACATTATGACTACATTCTGTTAAAATGACAAATTCAACTGGCTGGGTCCTGTTGTTGATGGTTATTCTCGCGACACAAGCTCCAGCTGGCTGGACGTACTTTCCATTTGCGACCTTTAGCACAGTTGCCCCCGTATCACGGAACATTGTCTTCTTTAGTGTGCGACGATAATTGTCCGACAATACGGAGAAAGAAGCTCCTGAATCAACCAGCGCCCGGACAGGTTGGCCGTCGATTATAACGTTGATGAGATTTCCCGACATCTTAGTGACTGTCATCCATGGAGGATTTTCATCTGCGGCGGCCTCACCTCCGTAGATGGTCGCCTTGCTTAGTTTTCCTGCGTGCGGCGGCTAGGGGAGCGGCTGGTAGCTCTGTCCGGCGACGATGAACGGCAGCGGCGCGTCGGGGATCGACCTCGTCTAGGGTACGGCGATGGGCTTCTTCCCGTAGGTCGACCGAACTCGTCAGCGGGTGGCTGCCTGGGGTAGAACTGTTCGGATGGCGGACGTCTTGCGGCAAAATAATCGTCAAATACTCGTCTTCTCTCTCTGCAGTAGCGTATGACATGTCCAGGGCGCCCACAGTGGAAACATACTGGCGCGTTGTCTTCTGTCCTCCAGACGTCCGTTCGTCTGCGGGACGTCATAGGTGCCGGAGGATTTGGTTGTGGCCGTGTCGGCCGGTTCCTAGGCTGCCGTTTGGCAGCTGCAGCATACGTCATATCAGGGCGAGGCCATTCTTCACGTCGAGTGCGATTGGCTCGGCAGACAGGAGCTATTGTCTGAAATACCTCTTTTTCCGCCGCGTCGGCTCCTTCATGACCCACTGGGCTTACATCCATGGCCATGATCTGATGCTCACTCGGTTCAAGAGTCCCAGCTGCCATGAACTGTTGTAATTCTTCTCTCACAATTTGTCGTATGAGAGACGCAAAGTCGTGCTGGTCTTCCACAACTGCCATAGGGACTACGTTGGGAAGTCTGTCATACTTCTTTCGCCCAACCCTCCTTTGTTGCATCTCCTCAATCCGCTGGCACCACTTGATGAACTCTTCCGTCGTAGCGACGTCTTTTATCAGAAGAGCTTGGTACATGTCTTCTGCAATACCTTTCATTAGGTGCGTGATTTTGTCGGCTTCAGTCATATTCGGGTTGACTACGTTGCATAGGGCCAAAACATCCTGTATGTAAGATTGCGTCGGCTCCCCATGTCGTTGGGCCCGGTTCTTCAGTTGTTCTTCCGCCGAGCGGATTTGTCGCTGGTGGTCCCCAAACGTTTTCTTAAGTTCCGTCTGGAACATTTCCCAGTTATTCAGTTTTTCTTCGTTGTTCTCGAACCACTGCTGGGCGGTTCCGTCCAGATAGAAATAAACATTTGCCAAGCACATGGTATGATCCCACCTGTTGTACTTGGCGACTCGGTCGAACCCTTTTAGCCATTTGTTAGGATCCTGTCCAGCGTCTCCAGAGAACACCGATGGGTGTCGAATGTGCAGCTGGCTTGCCGCCATGGGTTTCCTAATGACGCGGACTTTCGGAAGGACGTACTGAGTATATCCTTTGTAGTCCGGTTCCAGTCCGTGTAGGCGGCGACTTTTACGTTGCCTAATCGGAGCCACGACGATGCAGCTGTTGCACAGGGTACCCGGCGTCTCCACCAAACTATGTCGCGTTGGAACCGGGGCAGGTGTGAATTCGAAGGTTACTTGTCAATGAACACAGCACTTAAACTGAGAACAGGTTTATTGAGAACTCAAACATACACGCAGCACTGACTGCCTCTTGGGCAGAATGCTCTTCTATTTATACACAGATAGAACGTACTAGAGATTACAAGAGTAGTTAACAAGTGAAATGTGTAGAAGTTACAAGTGACCTTAGGAAACATGTAGAATCTTCTGGAAATAATAAACAGAATTAAATAATTTTTGTCAGTGGGCGGGATTGAACCGGCGACCTTCGGTACCGCAATTCGTGACGCTACCCGCTGCGCCATGCTGGCAGACGGTACACTGGCGTTCATGCGGCAATACTATAAATGTGGAAGTAAGTCTGTCTTTTGTTACATTTTGACAACTAAATGCCTATTCCGGTATTGAAGGAATTTGACAAGAAAATCTGTAGGGAGGGCACAGGACATTTTTTTTTTTTTTGATATGATTAACAGGTGTAGTCATGAAATTTGGAGAACTTATCGAATGGTGACAGAGAGATGGATGCGTGCGTTAGTCTGTAATGTTACGTCGCTTGCTCAAGCTATGCTTCTCGCACAGTTTGTTAGTGTATAATTTGATAGTAAATTTCATTTAGAGAAAAAACGTATTATTTAATATAGATGTCTATTTTCTCTGTCCTATTACTTTGTGTCTGCTTAAATGTTTCTGGCGCCAGTTTATTTTGTCTTCTTTTTTGATATGCCTTGCGGGCGTAAACTGGCCTAAGTTGTAGCTCTAGCAGAGCACGTGCAGCTTAAGTATTGGAACCCAAGAATCGGATGCTGATGCTGAAGAAAGATGAAACGTCCAAGCTGAAATAAAGCTGCCCTTAGTTAACAACCTTCCCCCCATTTCCCCCACCCACATCCCCTCACATTCATTTGTTTTTATATTTTTAAATATGCTGGAAATTGATTCTTTTCAAGAGATAGGTTTGATGGTAGAATGATAAAGTGATGGTTTTCCAGTCATATTATGTCGATTCTGTGTTGTTTGGGACCAATCCTTCGCTACCAACAACTTTCTATATTCAATTCTGGCAAAGAAATTCTTAATACATGCGTACAAAGTTGCAGGTAATTGCTAGTTTGTTATAATTTAAAAAGTAAAAAAAAAATGACAGCCAGAATCTTCTTTTTCTTCAGTCCCAACTGTTTTTTTTTATATCTCTTATCATGCCTACTATTTTGTCTTCATTTCCTGTGCCTGCTCCACTGAGACACGCCAGCATCACACCAGCGCGGCACCCACTTCTAAGTTGGATAATCTTATGGTGGTGTTTCAGTATGGTGTGTTGGAAATAAAAAATAATAAATAGTTACATTTCATGAGAAATGTGGTTTGTAAAGGTATTTTGTTTATTATTGTTTCATCTTGCAAGAATTTCAATACACAAAGATTTTTCATACAGTACAGTACATGCTTAAAGAAAATTAATGGTGATAAGTTATTCAATAAAAAATAATAGGATAAAGCTTTTCCTGTAATATGAATTAAAGGAAGAATGGAAAGGGGAAACACATTAATATGAATGGCAGGACAATTGCAACATCAAGAAATAATACAAGTAAATGATAGATGAGAGAGGGAATGAGATATCCAGAATACATTGATTCCTATAATGTTCCTTTAGTCTGGTTTCCTACATTATATTTTACTAGACGACCCGTGCGAAACTTTCGCGAAAAAAAAAATGCGATGAATAGTGAGGTTGAATATGATGTCACCAAAGCTGAGTCATTACTCTTCATACTCCTACTTCATTTATCGATTTTGGTTATAAATCCAGGGAGATAAATGGTTCGAAACACAAAAAACGTATTTTAGAAAAATTGATATTTTTGCCCTTTAAGGGTCGAATTACGAAAAATTCCTTTCTTAAAATGTAATGATACCACGGCGGAGACCTTAGTCTTTCGTATAATATCTCATTTATCCATATCGGTTAGATATGAAGGGACACAAAAATGTGTTGTAGAACAATTTATACTTTATCCTTTTAAGGGTTGAATTCCAAAAAATTCTTAAAATATGATGTCACCAAAGCTGAGACATTACTCCTCATAATCTTACTTGATTTATCGATTTCTGATAGATATCCAGCGAGATAAGTGACTCGAGATACAAAAACTGCATTTCAGTAAAATTGACATTTTTGCCCCTTAAGGGTTGAATTACGAAACATTCCTTTCTCAAAATATAATGTTACCACAGCGGAGACCTTAGTCCTTAATATGATGTCTCATTTATCCATGTCGGTTAAATATCAAGGGAGACACAAAAATGCATTATAGAAAAATTTATACTTTTTCCCTTTGAGGGTTGAATTCCAAAAACATTCTTTCTTAAAATATGATTTCTCAAAGCTGAGACAATACTCCTTATAATCCTACTTCATTTATCAATTTTAGTTAGATATCCAGGGAGATAAATGGCTCTAGATACAAAAAAACGCATCTTAGAAAAATTTACATTTTTGCCCTTTAAGGGTCGAATTACAAAAAATTCTTTTCTTAAAATATAATGTTACCACGGCGGAGACATCATTCTTTAATATGATACCTCATTTATCTATATCGGTTAGATATTAAGGGAGATAAATCGCTCATGACACAAAAATGAATTGCAAAAATATTGATACTTTTCCCCTTTAAGGGTCGAATTCCGAAAAATTTCTGTCTTAATATATGACGTCACTAAAGCGGAGATCTTAATCTTTAAAATGATATTTCATAAAACGATTTGAGATAGATAACCAGGGAGATAAATGACTCGTAACACAGAAAATAGCATTTTAGAAATATTGACATTTTCGCCCTTCAAGGGCTGAATTCCGAAAACTTCATGTCTTAAAATATGAAAATATAAAGTGAAGACCATAAGCTTTAAAATGACACATCATTCATTGATTTCGGTTAAGTATGAAGGAAGATACAGGCTTGTGACAAAAAAATACCTTATAGAAATAATATATATGATTGCTGAAAGTGTCTATTGCCTATGCTGACCAGCACAAATAAAATAAATGAGAATGTATGAAATGAGCATTCTTGAAAATTTTTAATCACTAGTTCCATTAGTTTACTGTTAACACATTAAATTTAAGTTTGGCAGGCTATTCGTAAGAGAGAGAATTAGACAGAAATTAAAGCAAAATATATCAAGATATTACTAATGGTTTACTTTTAATGTAGTTGTGAACAATATTGGTTGAGGGAGAAGTCATGACCTGTTGCTTTGAGACATAAAGATGGGATTGCACTAACATTGCAATTAGTGCATCATATCAAATGAAGACTTTGGGGCTCTCTTACAGCCCCTGTTATAATAATAGTAAGTGTTGATCCCATAATTTTATCTCATTTTGCTTTCATCATCTGTTCTAAATTAATGTTATCTCTTTTTGCCCCCTTCTTGAATCTGCTTCACGTTTTAAACAGACAGATATTTTCCCTCTGTGTAATCTAAGGCAGTAGTGGTTTACGCATTGTCTGTGATTTTATGGTCTGACAACTTATTTTAGCCAAAAAGTTGAATCAATTCCTTTATAGTTATGAAATTGGTTTGGCTTAACTGAAATAAGGGGAACTATAATCATTTCATTATTTAATATGTGTCTCTATAGTGCTTTGAACTTTGTTTAAATCATGTGTTGAAGCGATAGGACCTTCTTGATTGATCATGATGTTTGTTGTAACTATTTGATTAATTGTTTTGTTTGTGCATGTAATTTCAAGCTTGCATTATCTGCTGTGTATACATTTGTTTTCTTTTACAGTATATAACACAGACAGATAACAAAATTTATGTGTGGATATAATCACCATTTTAAAACATTCACTGAAATAGTGTTTAACATTATCAGTGAATATTTTGATTTTTTAACAATTATAGTTAACAATCTGTTTTCATAAGATAAGTTTATTTGATTTATGCAATTAATTAGTTACAATATTTTCATTTACTCTTCTGTACAAACACCAGTATAGGCAATGATGCTTCCTTGTTAAATTGTTAGATTCTGCTCTTCTTTGACCATTATACAACTATCTGACCAAAAGTTTTCCAATCTCATTTACTCAATTTTCTTTTTATATTGGCTTTGTTCACTACCTTTCACATATTGTTTCCATCCTGTTAACTGCCACTCACCTACTCCAGGTCTTTATTCACCAAACAGCTCTTATAACCTCTAGCCATTACCATGTCTTGCCCTATTTTTTTAAATTCTCAAGCTAGAGATTTGGGCCACGCTATAAAATTCATCTATAACAAACTGATTTTCATCTGAGTATGTCTTTATGATTTCCTTCTGCTGATTAGCTGTTGTCCTTTCATTATCTCTGAAAAATTTTCTTAATGTGATTCTAAAATCTCTATAGTTTATGCACATATGGAGTGAAGTTATTGGCTTAGCGTAATGTCACTTCAGCTGCACCAATCTGTTTCTCATGATAGATGAATGTTTTAGAAACTGTATGTATCAAACTGTTTTACACACAAATATCCAACATTTAATGCCTGTGCCATAAGATGCCTGGTTAGTTAAAATGCCTGTTGAGTTTAACTTTAAACTATATGTGAATAGAAAATTGTGCAAGTTCCATTTGTTTTAATTAGTTTTACATTTAACTTACAGTGATGTCCGAGGACATGATTAGTGCTCAAGCTCTTTTATTTCTTCTGGCTGGATATGAAACATCAAGTACTCTATTGTCTTATGCTGCATATGAACTAGCTCTTAATCCAGATGTTCAGGAAAAGGTACGAAATGAAATCGATAGTGTTCTTTCAAAATATGAAGGACAGTGCACTTATGAATCATTGCAGGAAATGCATTATTTGGAAATGGTTTTTTCAGGTATGTATCATGAGTTCAAGAGACTGTAGGTATTATGATTTCTGATATTATGAGTAGCAACTCTGCTACTTATATTGCGATCTTCCTACACTTAAGTTATCAAGAAGGAATTAAAAATAATAGATATTTAGACCTTTTAAGTAGTGAATTAATCTAACTTGGCTATCCATTACTCTAAAATTATTGACATTGTTTTTATTTATTGCAATAACATTTCTGATTGCTTTAATTCTTCATTAAATCTTAATATTTAATTGGTCTCTAACTGCATTTGGCAGTGTAATTAATAATTCTTGCCCTTGAGTATACTTTGTTATGTCTGTTTTTTCCATTTATGTATGATGTTTGGGTTTTCAGTTTTAAACTTTATTCCTTAAATAATATTATTTTTATTTTCAGAGTTTTGATATTTAGTGGGGGAATTTATTAAATCTAGAAACATTTTTTTCATATTATGAAACAGATTTATTTGCACAGTGTGTGGACTGAATTTATGAAAATTGTAATGATTAAAATACCTACACAATTTTCAGCAAAAGATTCAGTTCTCATAATGATTAAGAATTATCTCTCTTCTTTGTTTATGTCTTCATTTTTAAACAAAAACCCATTCCTGTCATCCTACTACCACTTAACATGAAATATTACTTGTTCATAATGTGCTGCCATGATACTGGAAAGATACCCACAATTGCTTTAAACATAATATGAATTAATTTATTATGTTGTCATATTCATTTGAGAGCTTCACACCTATATCTTCATTTAGTTAATTCAGCACTTAGACTATTTTTTAAGTTCTTTCAATGAAATTAGATTTGTTTTATGAAATACAAAGCTGTCGGTAAATTATGAGGAATACTTTTTGTGCCAGTTGTGTCCAATTGTGATGACAGTCCAGTGACATTTTGAAGACTCTCTTTTCCTCATTATATATGTACCAGTGACAAATTTGTGTATCCTTATACTGATTACTGCATTAAGCATATCATTTTCTTCCTTCTCAGCTTTTCACTATGCTATATGCTGTTCCCTTTATCTGTCATTTCCCCAAAGATCTTTATGGTTTATCAGCCTTGTGTGTTCTATACATTACTATGTGAGCCTAGGGATCATTTCACCAGGGAGATATTCCCCTTAAAATAAAATCTCTCTACACCTAGTGATTGTGACACTTCCATATGGTATCACTTGTTCAAGGCCACTGATATTTTCTGAACTCAACATTATACGTTTCTCTTGTTAGTCACTCATTTTGTATGAAAACAAGTATCCTATCAGTAACTTATGTCTGTACTGAAGAAAACATTGTAATAAATGAGACTTCCCTGCAGTATAATTGAAATGAAATCTTCACTGGTGTGTTGTTAAAACATGATATTTTGACGGCTAGCGCCAATGTCTTCCTCAGGTGTGGAACTAACTGTACAGGCCTGCTGACCGACAGCTGTAGGGAGGACAGCATGAGTGTTGGTGGAGGATAGTGACATATTTTGTAGTTCATGATTTCATGATTTTTCATGTTCCATCTATCATATCTGATAAATGAATAATTTTTGCCCGCTGAAATTATAACACTCTGCTTTCATTTCAAACCATTAATTTTGTAACAGTTTTTGATAATTTGTGGTAGACATTCCAATATGTTTTCATGAAGTAGCATTCATATACAAAGTAAATACTATTTGGTTCTAAATTTAATGTAGCTGTCGTAGAAATACTTATCACCTATCACAGTATTACTTACTTAGCCATAACATCCTTGAATTAAAGAAAATCGTAATCTAAATAACTTTATTTGTGCATTGGTCAATTAGAAAGTTACAAGGGTAGGTTGAAAAGAATTGTACACATGCTTGTAGAACATGAATAAAAACAAATAGCAAGATCTGGCAAAAAGTACATAAAAGTACAATTCTTAAGCTTGAAAATCATATATTTATTTTTTCATATAGTCACTGTTAAGACTAACACTTTTTCCCCAAAGTGTAACATGTTCTTTTACTCTGTCACTTATAAATTCTTCTGACTTTCCTGGAATCCAGGATTTCACAGCTCCCTTCACCTCAGGTGTAATGGTTACTCTGAAGTCTCTCTTGAATAGAGGAGAGGGGGGGGGGGAATAAGGAGAGTGTGGAAGCTATTCAAACTTCAGGTTTCACAGGACCTTTACAGTTGAATGTTAGGTGTGTGGATGAGTGTTATCATGTTCCAAGATTATTGGTGCCAGGCTTCCTCTAATGTAAACAACTCAATGTATGTTTTAGACTCTGTATGTACTGAGATGAATTTACCATTGCCCTTTGTTTCAGAAAATCGGTCATGTAAACTTGGTGAGCATTCCAAAAAAACAGTTTTTTGTTTTGATTCTTTTGTTTTGATCTTTTTCGCCCTAGGAGAAGATGGATGTCAATATTCAGCGCACTGTCTTTTATTTTCTGGATTGTAATGATGGACCCATGACTTGTCCCCTGTCACAATGTTCAAAAGAAAGTCATCTCCTCCTTGATGATAGCAGTGCAAAAGTAACTTGCAGCATTCCTTTTGATGCTGTTTGTTCTTGTCTGTGAGATGGAGTGGTACCCATAATGCACAGATATTATGGTACTCCAATTGTTCAATAATAAAGCTGACACGTTCTTTGGATATCCCATATTTGTTTGTGGTATGCTTTTGAGTGATTTACCAGTCATTTTGAATCAAATCATCGACAAGTTTGCGATGTTTATTGTCTGTAGTAGTGATTGGACGTCTGCAGCATTTTTTTGCCAACAATAGGATATATGCAGATATTATTTATATATTTTAAATCAATTATTTACCCTGTTCTATAATCATAAAAAAATGTAATTTTAATGAAAATATTAAAATTTAACATAAAAAATATTTATTACTGCAATTAAATTCCGACGATTTAAACGCCACCAGTTTGGTGTGCTGCACTGTGACATCATTGTACACAACTACATTAGCGTGTTGTATATTGTGGAGTGTTATATCTAAAGATTTTATGTTTTATGACTAATTTTGATATGGAAGGAGGTCGAAAATCATTTTATGAATACTGTATGTGCAAAAATACGATAAGAAAAATACATAAATGTATCTAATACATAGCTATTACTCTGAATGGGAAAGAAAATTATTAATTCAAATATCTAACACTTAACTACTGTGCAGCTTTCACCCCTCCTACATCAGTGTCTGTAGAATCTGGATATGATGCAAAATATGTTTTCATTATGAAAACATCATTTTTTTTTGGAGATTATTTTACTAAACCACTCGAATTCACTATTTAATGTGTGAGTATTCTCGCAAGAATGCAGTATTTCACCAAGTATGCTGATAAATTACCATAAAACTTAAACACAATCACAAAATTATAAAAACGCCCAGCAACTATGCCTTCGTTTACAATATGAACGTGTACTTTGATGTCACGATTCAATTTAACAAAAAAAGTTGCGTTTTTGCAAAGCTACAGTTCCCTGGATTTTGATTAGTTAAAATCAATAAATAATAAGTGAATAAATATTAAAAAATGTTTTAGCAGTAATTATACAGTAATAAAGCTTCCAAATAAAAATACTAGATGTATATTTGAATTTCATAAATATTCCCTATTATGACTTTTCCAGGCTCGCAATCATGAAATTTTACTGTCCATTGATTTTCAGTAGACCTACCGACAGCATCATCACCATAAACAGCCTGTAAATGACATATCTCAGTGGGAGACACTTTTTCCGCTGTCAACAATTCGACAATAGCACTCTCTTTAACTCACATGGCATAGTCTAGAACACGTCTCCATACTTCTACTTCTCAAAACTGAATGAACTATATGCATATAGATGGGAAATTTTATTACCACATGCCACTGGAGGTGCTTCTGAAGTTCATTTCATTTGCACTCTGCAAGCTTGTGTGTATTTCTTCTCAGTCTACCCTTGTAGTTTTTGTAATTCTTTAATTATAAAGTTCTGGCATTGCAAAAGAGCTGATAGACAGTATTTTATGCGTATTGTATTTATTTAATGTTTCGAATGAAAATAGTTGCTCAAGTTTTTTTAAAATCTGTATGATCAGTGGGGTATTCTTAATTTTACAGATTAAAATTATTTGTGGTGACAGACTAAACTGAATATCATCTTCTGTATGCTTTACACGAATTGCTATCTTCAGCTTATACATAAATATCTACCAACTCAATGGTTTTGGACTATTGCAGAGTTAACTTACCTAAGGATACATGTCTTCTGAATTATGTAGTAAAAAATGTGGGACATTTCCTACTAAGTGAGATAAAATTATATAAAGATTGTTGAGTTACTTCACAGCTTAACTAGAACTTTACCGCAAGAGTTGGATCTTCAAATGTTATCTATTCAGTTGTATACATGCTAACTGACCCTATAAAATTGCATACGCTGTATTTTATTCACAATTACTTAATGCTTTTTTTATCAAATAAGGCCTGATGTTAGGAACAATGAAACTGCCAAACATTTAAATTTATTTTACTTTTTATACTAGTTATTGTTATTGAGTTAAACTCAAGAACACAAGATCCTTTCTACAGTGTAATCCAATACAGAAAAATGAAGTTATGAAGTGTTTGAAACTAAGGGGAGTAAATACATTACCATTAATGTAATGCTTTGGTAATTGAAAATAATTTATTGAATTAAAAGACATCAGTTCTTGAGCTTAATGGACAAATATATATTTCTTAGAAAAAAGAAGGTACAACATTTTAATCTAATAAAAATTTCAGAAACTCTGCGTATGCATCCTCCCGTGGCAAGGGTTGACAGAACGTGCACAAAAGCATATACCATCCCAGGAACACAGGTGCAAATTGATGAAAATGATTCGGTATCCATACCTGTTATGGGTCTGCATTATGAACCATTATATTTCCCTAATCCAGATGTGTTTGATCCTGATAGATTCAAGCCAGAAGAGAAGGCTAAACGTTCTCCTTATGTGTTTTTACCTTTTGGTGCTGGACCAAGAAATTGTATTGGTGAGTACATATGATTAAGCAGTTTCTACTGTTTTTATTGTTATTATAATAGTGTGTTCTATATGAGGAAAGTTCAGTACATACATCTTAAAACTAAAGCTTTTCACTATCTTCAACATAGTCACCATTTAGTTTAAGCATTTGTTCCATTATTTCACCAGTATACAAATTCCTTCGTCATAAAATTCAGCCACCTATACTGTATACCTAGCCAAGCTTTAAATACATTTTGAAGTTGTCAACATCATCAAAGTGTGGTGGCATAAACTACTTAATATGTGAGTAAGGAGATGAAAATCACTTGATGCCTAGTCTGGTATATATAAAAACTGTCCCATTTTAATTGATTCAAAAGTACTGTGAGGACAAGCATTATGGATCTTTGTGAGCATCTTTGGTGTCCACAGAGAACAGAACTTCTTAATTTATTGGTAACAACCTTGTACAAAAGTGTGAGAAATTAGCAAAAAAATTGTTCAGAAAGTTCAGATATGGTAGAATTTTCAATTTTTAGAAACTTTTTCATCAAATTTCTTGACGAGATCATTATGCCCAACAGAAGACTTACCACTCTTCATAATGAATGTTTCTTTTTTACACTTATAACAAATTGGACCTGTTGCCCCACAACACATTCACTCATAACGTTTGGGCTATATATTGTATGCAATGGACAGTTACTGTCTGTTTCTGAAACCTTTTTGTGCAAAAAGAAATCATATTGCTCCATACACCTCACATTTGGTAGGAGATTCTATTGCAGCACTAATGTTTTGATGTAGCAATGTGGCAGCAATACATTTAGTCAGTGCTCAGAAATTTTAGTACTAGTTTCAGTATTGAGGGATGTGGGCTGTAGTTCTGTTGATTCAATAAAGCTTTTAATTTGAGATGTGGAGTAGTATTTTATGCTCGGAGATCTATTTACTATTTATTAATTGGGCATGGGAATGATACAAACAAGAAAAAATTACATTCATCCTGATCTAGCGATTTTGCATGTTATCTTGTAACAGTCAAGAATAGTTTCAGGTACTAGACTGTCAGACAGTTTTTACTCTAGTACTTTTGATTATGCTGTCTTACCTTTCTGTTGCAATCTACGAAAAATTATTTGAACTGTGTGTTGATAGTGACCTCGGGGAAGTCAAGTGAGCAATTATTATTGTACTGTGAATTATACTCACCATTTCACTCCTCTTTAACAACCTAGAGACTAATTGTTAGTACTGACAAACTAATGTGGCATTCAGTGAAAGTACTGTTAAGTGTCTCATAAATTTTGTACCTTGTTTTATTTCAAACTTTTTTTTTTACTTTAGAATGTTGTTTGATGTTGTCACTTTAAAAAAATCAGTTTTTTGTTGTGAGGAATACAGATAAAATATTTGCTCTAGATAATAGTATTAAAGAAACTGACTTGCAGTCTTGCTGGCATCTTATGACAGATTTCAGAATCTAGATCAAAAACTTGTGTTGATAACATTAAAATCTCTATTTGAAGTTTAGAACTATTCAGACCATCTGACTGATAAAAAATAATCTTTATTATAATTATCTTATTTATAACATCATTAACAATTTCCAAAATAAAACACGAAAGGGAGCTATCTGTTCCTACTATTTCTAATGAGTTATAAGAAGCAACTGCTTCCTATGCTCATTTAGTATTCAATGTCCTCATCACAGAGAACCATATGTAAATTATTTACCTGTCTTCTTCATATAATCATTAGCCACATTATTTTCATTTAATTTGGTTACACTCTGTGTGCAGTTTCGAAAACTGAATTTGAGGAGTAAAAACCCAGGATAAGGCTCCCATTGGACTCTAAACAATCAAAATACTTCACTCATAATTTGATTCCCATATATTCACCAAGTATTTATTACATATTTTTCACAGTTTTTACAATCACTTTTTGCTCACTACTATCTTATATACATCCAGTTCTCACAATGTCCCTTTTAATCCACTTTACAAATTATACTGTCTCTACAATAGTGAGGCTCACCAAAATGAGACTCAGTCTGCCATTTTTTCATCTTTTGGACTCTGCAATATTCTCTCTATGACTGACTGACTTTTCATAAAATATGATAGGATGGGGGGGGGGGGGGGACAGATACCCGTCACTTACCACAGATGAAGGCAGGAGGGCGAGACGAACACGTAAAAACAAAAACAAAAAAAACCAACAAAAAAAAACAAAAAAAAAAAAAAAACAAATTGCACAATATTTTGACATGAGTCTTAATCATGTGAGAGGGAAGACATATGGCAGGGGGAAAGATGTGGTCACATCCCAACCCGCCACATGACTGACTGTCTTTTCAGTCATACTTACACTACTCTCTGGTGCACAGGCCCAGCATACCAACTTAAACTAAATACTTTTTCTCTACTATACAAAACAATTTGTGTACTATTTAGTAAAATTAAAAGAACCAAGCATATTAACACAGTATACACTATAAAAATAAACACAATAAATGAACAAAAGCTAAGTGTAAAGGAACTATGTGTTTTTACCAAATTTTATATGATCTATTTTACACCATTCCCCCATTTTTACAGTATTCAATTACAACTCTCACTCCTTCCATTTACCCTTGATACAGTTTCAAATTACTCTCATTCCTGAGTCCCAACATCCTCCTTGATTTTGGATACTGAAGATAATATACGTGATTATGTGGTTTTGCTACAATTACATAGGGTCTTTCTTATATGTCAAAAACCTTTTTTATTTCTGTATTAATGCTGCTGGACCTTCCATGAGTCTTCACCAATATTAGCTCACCTACTTCCAACTCAGTCTTTCCCACATGCCTATCATATATCCTCTTCTGTTCCTCTGCTTCAGGTTCTCATGTTCTAGTCTCAGGGGCTCCTAGATCTCCATTTCCTTTCTAGGTGGAAATTTTATCATTCTCGTCACAATATTTTCTGGTTTCCAAGCCCACGTTATTTCATATGGTTTAAGTCCAGTCCCAGTATGCACGACAGTCTCCATCATGTTTTCAAATGTACTTAAGTATTCTGCCCACATTAAATGCTCGTTGTGGCAGTATGTCCTGCAAAACCTCCCCAGCTCATGCATTACTCTCTCTGCAGAGACCCAGGAATGATTTCAGTTGCTTTTGACTTGTTGGAAGAGAGAAATATTTTACTGCTTCTAGCTTGCTAGGATCAGGAGCTGCCCCTTTCTCACTGATAATATGTCCTAGAAAGTTTTTCTTTTCCTTTGTAAATTCAGATTTTGATGGCTTTAATTTAATTCCTCCAACTTTCAATGCTACCAACACCTCTTGCAGCAATGCACATTGATCTTCTCACATTTGAGCAGTTATTAATATATCATCTACATATATATTCAATTTTCGGAGCAAATCATCACCTAATACCTTGTACAACGCTCGTATAAAAACACTGATGTGTTGAGGCCAAACGCTGCCACACAGTATTGGTAATGTTTGCGCCATATAAGAATGCTGTATACTGCTGTGCTTCCTTGCCTAAAGGGACATGCCCATACCCTGCGGTCAAGTCCAAACTGGTCAGGCACTTAAGCTCATGAAACCTCTGCAGTATTTCCTCCAAATTCTCTGGTATATCACTCTCTAGATTCACTATTTTATTCAATCTTCATGCATCCAGCACCAATCTAACACTGCTATCCTTTTCCCTACCGCTTCTATGGCTTTATCTTCCCATCATTTTCCATCCTCCTCCTCCTTTACTTTCCTCCTTACTTGCCACTCTGTCTCCCAAAAGTTTGTAGTCTCCTTCCTTGTCTTACTTAACTGCTGGTCTCTTCTTCCACTTCTACCTCATAATTTCCCTCAACATTATCCATAAAGTAACAACCATCTCACCTTTCCCTTTTGTTTCTTCACTTGTCTTTTGATCATTACTTTCCCATTGGTTCATGCCCTCAAGGCTAATTATCTCATTTACTCTACTTCCATCCTCTCAGCATTGTTAACCTCATTGTTCTCCTCTATCTTCTACAAGCACTACCCCTATTTCGATGGATTGTTACTGCCCAACATTCAATTCCTTGTCACACTCTCGTTAAACTTCACTGTCCTCTTCTCTTCCGTCTTCTTCAGTTTCCATTCCTTTTCTTTACATGCTCTTATCATTTGCTTTATCCAGTGTTCCACTTCCTCTTTCACTTCTTTGTACACTGCTGTGTTATAGTTTCCTGTGGTAGTTCCGACTTGATTATCATTACGTTCCATCGACACTTCTTGATATTTTTCTTTGGCATCTTTCCTACGGAAATTTGCCATGACTTCTTTTAAAACTGCTTTTTTCTGCTTAATCATTTCCTCTCTACTCAACTTCATTAGCATGCACTTTGGTTTCAACATAGCTCCTGGTCCTCTGATCTTCCAGACCTCTTCAAAAGCCACCCTTAATCTCCCTTATTATACTTCTTCTATTTTTTCCTCGAAAATATCCGAGTTTCCATTTTTGTAATTTCTGCTCTCACCTCTACAATCTTGGTCATCTCCATGTTGCAGAGGAGAAGTCCCCCTTCTTGATTTGGTCACCATTTGCTTCTCGCCTATACCTTGTTTTAAATCCATACTTCTATTTCCTCAGTTCCCTAAGTACATATTATTTGCCTGTTGTTGGTATCCTTTATCATTATGAAATTTTCCGGGTTCAGTATGCCTGAATAGGTTCTGTTCTTTTTTGTTCATTGCATCCCACCTATCAACATATCACAAAACCAGGCAACGTAGTAATGATTTCAACCCCGTGTACAAAACTAAAGACCACCATCAACACACACATTACCTGTTCAAAATATTCAACAAAAAACACATGTATATCTATGAATAAGCATGCAACAACCAAGTTCGCCAATTATCATTACACGTTTACTCAATTACTTCTGTGAACAATTTAGTTTGCAAGACTGTGCTGAAAAGGAAATAAAAAAAAAAGACTTTAAAAAAAAAAAAAAAATTAATAACAGTTTATTTTCTCTGTACCAGTATTTCTCATGTTTACTTTCAGTGAAACGTAAACACTTTACACAACCAACAGTACTCTGCCATTAGCAATCTGATTGTTCACTTTTCTCTTCAATTTACAGTTTGCTTACAGTGCGCCACATGTAAGAAACAACTGCTTCTTATGTTCAATAAGTATTCCATGTCCTCATCGGGGGAAAAGCAACATCTAAATTTCTTACCTGCTTCTTCATATACTCCTTAGCCACCATATTTTAATTTAAATAATTTGCACTCTGTCGGCAATTTCAAAGAATTGGATTTGGGGAGTGAAAACTCAGGATAAGGCTCACATCAGACTCTAAACAATGAATTACTTTGATCTTAATTTGTTGTTGATTACAATTATAAGGTGGGGAAATAATTGCTTGTTGAAGACTTGAAATGTAAATATCTTGGTGTATAAGTATGTGTAAAAGGCATACTTTGTTGATGATTCCTGGATGGATG
>JARYHS010001393.1:0-26679 GCA_031002005.1 Vandiemenella viatica | reverse complement strand
TAAATATTATGGGAGGTGGGTGATGCTGGAGACTGTCTCACAGAAAGACTGTTGGCCAAGAAAATGATGGGGGTAAATTCAAACAGAGGAAGGTATGAGCAGTGATTCAGAGCTAATACCCAAGCACAGATAAATATCAAAACTGATCTATGGTCAATGGGAAGAGCAAAATAATTTAATCTAAATATGAAAAATTAAAAAATATATATAACATTTAAACAATGTAAGAAATAATAATACAATAATAATTTTAATTTTTTAAAAAAAACCAAAGACTCTATGAAGTAAATTACACCTTCGGTAAGTGGTGGTTCAATATAAGTATTGGGGATGGAGACAAAGAAGGATTAAAAAAGGGTAAAAATAAGTAATAATAATAATGACCAGGTATTATCTTAAGTTGAGACCAGGTGGTTGCCTTGTGCCTAGTTTGTACTGGTAGACAAGTTCCCACCTTCCGAGTTCAGAGAAACTGCTGCTATTAGGGAGAACTCTGATAGCACGGACTGTATAACAAGAGTTGAAATTATTCAAGTCGTGGGTTATGGCATGGGCAGCAACTGGGTGCTTTGGGTTCTGTGTGAACACCGTCTGACGGTGGCCATTCATTCTTATGGAGAGTGCATTAGTGGTCAAACCTATATATGAAGCCAGGCAGTGGTTGCATGTTAACTGGTATATTACATGCGTGGTTTCACAGGTGGCGTGTCCTATGATAGGGAAGCTTTTCCTTTTGTCAGTTTGTTGAAAGTGGTGGAAGCATGGTGTATGTTGGGGTCTATTGCATGGGAAAGAGCCTTGGGGCTGACTGTTGGGATGAGGAAGACTATGCTATATATATATAAGATGAATAATAATCACAAGGAAAAAGTATTATATATTATTAAAAAAAAAACAAAAAAAAAAAAACGTTGTCTGACATAAATTTTGCAAAAGGCATATTAGATACAGAGTAGGAGGATTTGCCAATAAGATAAGCCCTCAGTTTTTGTTATTATCTACAAACTGTTTAATACTTTTGGGAAGTTTATAAAACAGATATGTCCCAGAATAACTAACTCATCTTTGTACTAATGACAGAGATATATTTTACCGAACGTGGAGGGTGAGCGGTTAGCACTCTGGCCTCGCATTTTGGAGGAAACCAGTTTGAATCCCCATCCGGGCATTCAGATTTGAGTTTTCCACATGCAGGGATGCTTCCTTCAAAAGGCCATGGCTGAATTCCTCCCATTCCTTGACCTCAGTCCCACTGTTGTGGTTTTGTCGGTCATCCACTCTCATCAGCTATCTCAATGTTTTTACGTTAAAACTCGCATACTGAAAAATAATGTGTATGGGCTAAATTCTTGCCACAAGTTCCTTCTAAAGGTACGCGCACACTAGAGCGGGCCGCATCGCGTCACATCGCATTGAGTGAAAATGCTGCACGCACATCTGGACGCAGCGAGTCGCATTTCTTTTATTGTCGCTGCCTTCGGTTCTTGACGATTATTCAGCCGCTTCTGCACTGCAAATACACATCAGACAAAGGTATGTTTTTTTTTTTTTTTTTTTTTAATTCAATTTTCTTAGATATTCAATGAAGAAGAAGAAAATTAAGAAGAAAAGGCAATGGGTTTAATTTAAAATGGAATTTTCTTCATTTCTTAGGCACATTGGATGACAAGCATGTGATAAAAGTTGTACCAAATTGCAGTTATCTTTACTTTTAATGCAAAAAAAGATTTTTTTTCTTGGTTTTATTAACCCTTGCAGGTGCCGAATACTGTTTTGGTATTTTGGGCATCGGGAGATTGTGAAAAAAATTAAGATGGCAAAACATTTAGCCACAAGTTAGGTGAGGCAATGGCTGCAGGAAAACTGAATTTGCACGTTGACAACTTCATCCAAGGAAATGAGGTAAAATGCAGTATGTAATAGTAGTGGATGAAGCTTTTCCCCTTTCGAGGCCTGTTCCAGGATATGAGATAAAAGGAAATGAAAGAAACAAACATTCAATCACAGGCTGAATTAACTATGGCGGGTGATGGATAACAGCTTTGGTGTTATAAGTAGAAGGTTTCAAATCTATGAAAGAAGAATGTTGATATTACCTAATAAGATAAAGAAAGTAATTCTAGCCACATGCTGCTGCATAAACTTTTGATTAACGATATCTGAATTGGGTTGCAGAAGATAATGACAATAGAGAAATTTAAATATTTGACTTTCACAGGTTTCTAGGCAACATCGGAAATCATTAAGATTTGCAATTATTTGACACAATATTTTTAAACAAAAGCTGGCTAGGGAAATCTGCAACACAAAGCTTTAAAGCAGGATTCAAATAAAGTGATAGAAAATTATAATACACACATAAAATAACAAAAAATAAAAATAATATACATTATACCTAGTTTTTTTAACTTGTTTCCTATTTCCTTCCACATATTTTTTCTTTTGTTATTATATTTTGCGTCTTGTAAATCATAAAACTCTTTGAAAGTCATTTACTAATGAGATGCAGTGCTCTTTATCCATTACGTTTGAATAGTTTAGTTAAAACATACACGCAAAGAACAAGTGAGCATGAGCTAGAAAATTTATCATTTTTGAATCTTCATTAAAGTTTATACAGTAATTAAATTTTCAGATTGTAATTACTTATATTTTTTCAAAAATCATCCATTATCCTGCATGCAAATTTGCAGCGAATTTTGTTGAAATAATGCAGTTAATACACAGAAATAGGAACATACAAGTTACAAAAGTCGGTCATTACTGTTGGAGCTCCTATCACAAACCTGGTCGTGACTGAGCGCATCGAGGCGCACCGGCAGAAAAATACGCCTAGGGAAGCAATCCGACAATACGACGCGGCCCGCCTCGACCCGCCTGTGGTGTGCGTTACCCCATTAGAATCAGTGTAAGCGATTGCAGACGCATTTCTGCAATGCAACGCGACGCGGCCCACTCTGGAGTGCACATACGTTAAACATACAGGTTCCCTTGAATGGCCACCTCTCAGTTTCCTTCTGAGAACATTAAGAAACCCAACTACTGAATGAATAAAACTAATTTTAATTCAGTGCCTTCATTTTCTCCAACACCACCAATGTTATAAACAAATTCATACGACATCGATCATTCCAAAGTTCAGAGTAGAACAGATATTTGTACACATTTTCCTCACATTCACGCAGGTAAATCTGTCACACTCAGACTCCGGTTCTTTACCAACTGCACTAATCTACGTTCGGGGACTGACTGCCTGTCTTGTGTCTAGCACTGAACACACCGTGTGTCCTCTGAGGTTCACATGTCCGGGACACGGTGCTAATGACGTCACTAACCAGCGCCAATATTTTCAAACCTCCCATTTTTGCTTGCAAAGGAACACAAAGTGGTTCTGTATACTGAGAAGTCATTGTAAGAGTGGTGTGAAAGACATTATTGGCTTTACTCTACACAACATCATGATAGCTCTTTTCTATGGTATGAAAACGTTTTTAGTTTGTAAAGTGTTTGTATAAAAAAAAAAAAAAAAAAAAAAAAAAAAAAAAAAAAAAAGGTATGGCATGACTTAATGAAAATAAGAGGACTTGATAACAGGCAGGATATACTGTGGTCCTTATCAAATTTGTTGGTAAAGTGTAAGGGATTGGTTTCCTGTATAGCTGCTACAGTACAAGCACTGCAAATGAATGGCTTAAACAGAACACTCTTTTTCATGGACATATAAATTATCTGGTGATTATTTACAATCATACATGAGAATGATATTAGTTATATCATTAAACTGTGTTCAAAGTTGTACATTAATACAAATCTTCGCAAAACACCTACGAATACACTGTAATGCACTAAATGTGGATTCAGATTGTACTGTTTGTATGTCTGTAACTGTAGATATTTATTTATGGTTTTCATTCTATTGAGTTTTGATCTCACACTTCCATTACATATGTTTATCAAACACATACATGTTATACATCATACCTACAGTGGCTCATTTGATAGAACATACACAAAATGTTGATAGTTTTTAGAGTTTCCCCGCCGTACCGTAAGCTACCTTACTCTCTATTTTTCAATATTCAGTCAAAATCCGGCGAAGTTTGAGGTTAACATTCAATTCAAGATACCATAGCTCAAATCGAGATAACAACACTTTAGGTTCAGAAAAGTAAATAAACAACACATAACAACCGTAAATAAGAAGTTTCTAACAAAATATAAATTGTAAACTTACCTAAATGAGCGTAATCCGTAATAATTCTGAAGCAAAGTAAACAGGTTTGATTAAACAACCACATCACTAATATTCCATAAATTGACCACTGTAAAGCACTTCAATAATAATAATATCACCATTTGATATTAAATTCACTAATAACTCGCAGTTCCAGACTAATTTAAAGCAGTAAATATGATTTTTAAAGCATCACCACATGGGTTGAGTTCAATAATTAATTCCAGCATGTCTAAGTAGTTTCTGAGTTTTAAAAGTAGATTTAAACACGCTAAATAACCGGTAAGCCAATATTCTTTAAGTTTCCAATAGCCATCAACTAATAAGCAGAAGATATAAACAAATGAAAATCCGTTATCTGGTGGCGTCGTAGCAACCAACTTGCAATTTGGTTTTCTCCCTGACTAACATATTTCACGAACTAAAAACTTTTCTAAAGCACTTAAATAAAATAAAGGTATGGTTTAAAAATAGTTTCAGGCCACAACCACTTTAATAAAAAGTGAATAAATTCTTGCACCACTTGGAAATCAGCAAATTTTAGAAATTCAATAACTTTTGACATCCTTGAACGATTTAAAAGATTTTTACACCACTAACTCAGGAGAAGCTGGGGAACACTTTAAACATAGTATAAACGGATACTTAAACTTTTGCAAATCCATATTCCGGACGTGACGTTCGGCAATACTATAAACATGTGAACTTCCATAACCAACTTTCAAAATTCATTTACGCCGGTCTGGAAGCTTTGAAAATAAAACCAAACACATCACTACACTTGTCTCGTTACGCTCTACATCTTGGTGATTTTCTGGAAGTTCTCATTAACAAAATTTTTTCTAGATAGACTGTTGTCTAGGTCAGTAGGCCATTTTTGATAAAAGTAAGCCCGGGCATGGTTTCGCCGACAGTTTGTTGAAGTACCTCGTCGAGTTAACATGTAGCCTTTGTTTAGCGGATTTGAGTGAGACCGGCTCGCGGTGGCTGATGGGAAACCGGAACTTGGGCAGCATGGCTGACCAACGCCATTGCCAACATTAGAATCTTGTAATTTTCCAACATGTGTTCATCGATGTGAACTTTAACTTTCACTTTTATTCAGGGTGTAGCGGTCTGTTCTGTTTCATGACTTGTGATCTTCGGCTAATGATTTTCTCCGATTGCCATTGCTAAACTGTGACTTTATTGTAAACTCTGTGAAAATTTCAAGAATATATGCTTCAGTGATTTGGACTCCGACTTTCATTTCTATTTAGTACCTTACTTACAGGGGGTTAATTCTGTAAGTGGCGGCCATCTTCATTCATTACAGTTAGCATTCTCCACGGTTTTTCACAGTTAATACAACTTTTCCCGAACTTTTGGCAACATTTTGGACGACTTCAAGTTTAGGTGTACAAGCCGATACGTACCCCGGTATGTGGCTAGACCCTAACAATACAGTCTTGTCCTATTTTCTCTGAACTACCATCACTGTTGAGGGGAATGTGTGAGGGAGGACACTATTTGCTATTCCTGCATTATCAAACTTTGTCTGTCCACCCAGCCTGGGAAATCTCAAATAGTCACACCTAGCCTGATTAATGAGGACCAGTCATAGGAATGGCTGAGCAAGTTCCAGTGTGAGTCGGCAGGAATTTTCACAATACTAATGCGTACATTTACTGATAACTGTAACTGTGCCATTTAATGATAAATTACATTCAAAAACGTTCTCTGCATCCCTTCTATACAGCATTCATATCGCCTTTATAGCTAGTATTAAAAGCAAAAGGTATTTCCTCTTTGTTAACATCTTGTAAAGAAAACTACTAACATAAATTACAAAAATGGTAAATTGAAACTGATGTGCTATTTGCTCTTTCCTGCTCTTCTTCTGTCAATGAGAAAGATAAAGTTTGAATACAAATTTAATGAATTCTACATGACAGTGTACAGTACTAAGTGGAAATTTCATAACTGTGAATAGGAACTGATGTTAGACAATGAAAATTAGGAGCAACAGGGAAAAGAAAAACACCAGTCAGACAGATGAACAAATTCCATTATAAAGCTTGATCGTGTTTAAAGGAGAGTAATAAAGCAGATGTGTGCGCAGTAAGTTTCAACACACAACTGAAACCAGCGATCAACACTGCAGGAACGGTCCAATGATATGGATGGAAGTAGACAATTCGTAATTATATTGAAATATTATCTCTGGAAAAACTTTCTGGAAGTTATACTTTCCTGTAAATATAGACTCTATACTTGCTTCCCCACTGCTGCGATACCCACCCCTCCCACCTTGTTCATCCCCAGCTTCAGTTGTGAGACAAAGGTATACACATCTGACTACCATCAATACCTCTAAATATGATTAATGTTTAAACCGAAATATTGTGAAGTGTGTCCATGTTAAATTGTTCATCCTTTCATACTATGTGAAAGATTAAAATTTCCTTATTTTCACTGCCTAACAGTGATTTCACAGTTACCACTGCCTAAGGAAAAATTACTTTTGTGCCACCCCGTACATCAGGGTTAACTTAGTGTATGCATTTTTTTTTTTTACTTCTTTCCTACACAAATCCTTATTTATCCTATTATAACATATAATTCATGAACAAAAATCAAATTAAATTTTTATATCCTATACTCAGGAATTCCTCTGCAATTCTTCCAATGAAGGAAACCAGAATGTTAATAACCAGTTCAGATTCTAACAGCATTTTCTCTCAAATCCTTCATCTATATCCCATCACTGACTGAACATATTGTACATTATGCCATGATTTTCTCTAATTTATAACAGCATTTAACTATCCTCTTAATTACTTTACTTCAAAATATGTATAAAAAATTAACTACAACTGGTAGTTAATTACAGTAAATCCACAAAACAAAGAATCAGACTAACCATCATCACAAAAAAAAATATATTATCACTCCTGTGCACCCATTTATTTCAGTAATATCAAACCCTTAAAACAGCACTATTAACTACAGCCAAAATTATCTGTAAAATCCAAAAATCTACTTTATTTCAAAATTTTGTTTTTTATTCACACACAACACTGATTACCAGACACACAGCACAACAGTACAATGTGCTACACACCTCAGGTTGACGAGGTTCTCAGGAATTCTGTCAAAAAAGGAACCATTGGTCACAAGAGTATGGTTGAGGCTGAGGGCCTCCAGAGAGCTCAGGTCCAAAATGGGTTCCAGGTCAGATTCTTCATGTGCACTATCTCGATAAAGAAAATCAAGAAGTAACTTGCGCAGGTTTGGCAGCTGGGCCACATATTGTGTTGCACCTGTACGCAAGCCCCAGCACTGACTCAAATCCAACCTGTGTGAACAACAAACAAGAACTGGAGTGTTATAAAGCAACTATTACACAAAAAGTTATATACACTGATACAGGTTACCTGAAAAAACCATATTCTTGTCTCAAAACATAAGTGGTAATCGAAAACTTAGCAAAACCTCCAGCAAGGGAAACCAAATCAAGACAGAGCATCCACTGCTTGATGGGAGAGCTAATTATATCTGTTTTTATGATTAGAGAACACACAGCAAGGGGATTGATGTGTACATACTGAGCCTCAACATATGACTAAGCCAGAAAGAGTATAAGATTAAAAATTGTAGGTGAGTCTTGTCATGGCCTCAAACCATACAAAATTAAAAATTATCACTTGCACATGTAACACTTAAGCTGGTCACTTCAGGTTTATAAACCTTTCACGGCTGCCAGGCAGTGGTACTCCTGTTGGATAGGATAATATTTAAAGTTAAAACCACAGAGAACAGTAAAAATTCAAAGTTAACACAACATTTATTTTCACGTAAATGTCTTCGGTAGGTGTGACCAACTAACTTATTCTAATTGAACTTCTTCTGCTAAAGATGGAGTACTCGGAAAATTCAATCTCATTCAACTAAACATCTGCCTAGACAGATGCAAGGAGAATATGTTGATACCATTACTCCTTTACTATATTCAGACTATAATTCCACTGTGGAGGAATCCACACTGTCTGATCAGCACAAGCCTGATTCAGGAGGGTGTAGGTCTGATCCCAGATCCAGCTTTGATGGGACGTCATTTGGTTTAACGTTTCAGAATTTAAATCATATAAGTTTGATAAGTTACTTTGCAGCCAGATGTTGAGTCAGCACATCCTGTTTGTTCGACTTTTGCCGATCGACAGTTCAGGTTGCAAGTTACACGTGCGGTGCTGAGCACGCAAGACAATACTTTACCAGCAAGCAAAGATATATTGATCATTCTCACTTCTTCACTGTTGGGGAAAAAGTTACCAGCTAGGCCTCAGAATAGTTAGTTGCTGCGCCAACCTTACCATTCTCTGTTACTTGTTCCTACCCTATGTTCAGTAGCACGGGTTAAGGAATACTTCTTTATTATAATACAGGATTTTCGCCGCAAAACGCTACCTGCTGCTAGCACTGAAATGAAGAAACGGCTCGCGGCGAGCGAGCGGCCAGCTTCCCACATAGTTCGGCCGTCAACCACGGAAATACATGCTTAGAAATAATTAAGTATCATATACATGTATTAGTATGTGAAAGCATACAAATATTATGTAATTCATTAACTTACCTTACAAAAGATGCTGGAAGTGTCGCCCATCTTGCATAATGCACACTTGACATCTTTTAAAAATGTTTCGAAACACGCGCTGGATTTCACCTCTCTCCATAGACATTAATACTTGATAGTTTTGTTTTTGAAGTTATTGCAACGTGTGGGGATTTCCTTCATACACCTTCCCCTTATGTTTTCCCCAAAGATAGAAGTCACAAGGACTTAAATCAGGGTAGTCTGGCACCACAAGCCAAATCTAATTACACGTTTCTATTACTTATTTAACTTAACACAGAATTATTGTTTTAGCCGGAATATTTGCAACGTAATTTACTGTGAGATCTTTTAAAGGACTTTTTCTTCACATACGTATGATACATAATATACTAAAAATTCAACTCACACTCACACACGGTACTGATTAGTAAGAGACTGGTCACAAACCAGACAAACCGCAAAGAAATCGGTCTAAACAATGGAAAAGTTCACAATATGCCGCGTGACTGGACTGTTGGTGGAGGGCTGTTTTTAATCTCACTGGTAATTCACTCTGCTCTTTGGTGGGAGCTGGCCTTTCGCAGTGAGATGCTGTCAGCAAGACCGTAGGTGAGTGGTGTTACAAAGATGTTTTCACACTTCAAAACTCAGCAGCACTATAGTTCAAATTAGTGGCAAAGAAATTCCAAACAATTACTACATTCACTCTCGAGAGATTTGGACTGTCGGCTTTAGTAACTTCTGGATTCATGATAACAGTGGTTTAAAGAATCTGCAGCCACGTCTGCTTGGAATATCATTCAGTATTATAACAGTTCTGTGACAAAAACCTCAAATAAATGTGGAAAACAGTAGAAAAAATACATGTTAACGTGGCACCGTATTGCTTGTTTACTAACGTATGATGTCATGCGCTGTGATTGCTGTTATGTTTGATGTGAGGAATAGACAAAAAATCAGATTTTATTTATAGATTTAAAAATATAAGTCATTATTGTTTCCCAAAAAAATTTATGATGTTTTTGAATTTATAAATACTATTTCTAACTAAATTTCCAATTTTTTGTAATACCTGTCCGTTCCTCTATAAGAACCCCCCAGACACAGCCATCAAAATTTTGATGTTTCATCGTATGGCAGAAACACGCCAGGTGAGTTGTTGGATGTTTCCTGCAAGAGGATGTGAATGAATTCCTTCGCATTCCTTGATCCCAAGCAAGTATCACCCTCAACTTATTATTCAGACAAAACGGTGAATAAAACAGAAAAACTTGTAAAAATCATTTTAAATGAGAGCAGGAAAATTAGTCAAGGAAATATCCAAACAAAGTGTTCCAATGCCAATGCCCCCTTACTTGTCAGTCTAAAATAAACATTTACCAATTGAATAAACTAGTTACATGCTTTTTACATCAATGGTAACCTTTTTTCGCCTTTTACAGCATACAAGTCTTTGAGACATAAAAAAAAGTTTAAAAAATACCGCAATATTTTTCATGATAATCAGTTTTAGTAAATCAGCCACTTACACCTCAAGCTTGCTGAGGCGATACAACTCCCGGAGACCTGCATTCGTGAGTTTACGGTTGCCACGCAGGTACAGTTCTTTCAGTTCTGGACAGTGCGCACACACTGCCAACAATGCGCTGTCTTGCAGATTACCATCACTGATGTTTAGCACTTGCAGCCGTGAGAGTCCACCAGACCTACAAGACAAAACAATAACAACAAAATACCTGTGATAATAAAAAATCAGTAATGATTTTAAGCAGTCCTCCTGACTAGCTAATGACTAGAAAATGGTTACAATGGAACTGCCACTATGCAATGAAAGTAATAAAATAGAATAGGCAAAATAACCCATTACTTGCCACAGATGAAGGTGGGAGGGCCAGATGAACATCAACAAAAAGATAAACAAACACACTTTACAGTATTTCAGTTATTAATCTCAATCATGTAGAAGGCAGTGAGAAAATATGTACACATCCAAACCTACCATATGAATGAACTAAAGATAAAACAAGAGGAAAGGGTGGAGATTAGGGATATTCATTAAACATCGATGCATCGTATCCATTCGATGTTTGCCATACGATACATCAGATTGATTCGATGTTTTGACAAAAGAATTTTTCTATTCAAGGCATCGATTTTTTTTTTTATAAAAAGATTGAATCAATAAAAAAAGTAACTCTATAATAATTACAAAGAACAATAGAAGTAAATTTTATGATTGTAGAATTTATTCAAGATTAAATTTAAATTATTTAAATTTGAAGTAACTTTCATTAACAGGTAGTGACACCTGTGAGCAATTAGCAGGACATAACAACGGTGTTGATGAATTTTTCTTGCAGTTGACTATCCTGTCCGTACGTGTGAATGAATTAATTAATTTCTAAGGTTCACTCCAATTGTTTGCCAGTGATTCAACGGAACAGCTCATACTGTATGGTTGAGAGATTTTTAGGGTTACCAATTGTCGTCAATAATATAATTATTCATCATAAAAATGCACCACTTATTCCCAATGTGTCAGAACTGTCAATTCCCTCTTCTGCTATACAAGTATTATGTCCACTTGAAGTTGCAACCAAAGAGGTGTCTGGTGAAAGGTACTGCACTAACAGCAAAGTGATTCCGTTAATCCATTGCTTAGTTTTAAAAATCCAATCCCTCAGACTGAAATACTCAGAATTGAAATAGTTTGTGCTTAAAGAAATTGGTAAAACAATGGGTGCTATAGAGGGAGTGACTCTCAATAGCCTCAATATTGGATCCGAGATTTAGAGAAATGCGCTTCAGAGTTGCATTTTCTTGGTCTACAGCAGTCGCAATAATCAAAGACTTAATGAAAAATGATACAAATTTTTTTGAAATGTCGGAATCTGTTTCAGATCAATCTGAAAAACCAGAAGAGAGCTTTTCTTTATGGAAAAATCATCACAAATTAGTAAACAAGAGCTGGAATTTAACACAGTCTGAGAATGCAATTCTAATGAATTATTTATTTACTTGCATAGTCCAGTAGGAAGACTCAATGAGAATCCTTCGGAAATCTGTAGTGATATAAAGCTTTATAAATACTTCAAATACTTGGCTTTTGGTCGGGACTTCTGTTACATTTGAGCGTTTATTTGCAAAGGCAACTCAAAAAGTCAATCAGTGAAGAAATAGAATGAAAGAAAATGATTGAGTAAAGTTTTGTTTCTGCAAAGTTTTCCTAACCACCAATGGTGTTCAGTGGTTAAAGACTAAAAATTAAAATTTTTAGGCGGAATTAGTATTTAATGACTGCTATTTTATTGTAATGGTCTGGTATTGTAATAAAATATTTATGTTAATCTGTAGTTTTTGTTTCACTTACAAAGCTACATCTACTCATACGACATAAATTAACCAAAACACAGTATTACAAAATTAATATTTTAATGTTGGGTGAACAGTAATATTCTGGCCTCGTGTTCAGATGGACGCGGATTCGAATCCCCGTCCGGGCATCCAGGTTTGGGTTTTCCATGGTTTCCCCAATCACTCCAGGTGAATACCAGGATGCTTCCTACAAAAGGCCTGTTCCAAATTTCTTCCCGTTACTTGTCCCCAGTCCCATCCCGGCTCTAATGACCTCGACGTCGATGAGGCGTAAAGCCAAAAACAAAAAAAGCATAAAATTAAATACATCATTACAGCTACTGCTGGCATAGTGTTACTCTTAGTTTACACGGACCAAATGGAGACCCATCTGTGTTCAACTGCAAATGATGAATATCAAACTAATGTCACATTTTCTCTTGTCAGTTTTAAAGGAACAGGTAAGACATAAATGAAACAACATTTGCCGACGAATATTGTTAGTTTGTATTTGTTGAGCAAAGAAAAACATAGAAGTATTCGATGTTGAAGAAACATCGATGTTTTTAAGCGATGCATCGCAAAACATCGATGCAGCGTTCCGATGTATTACATCATATAAAAAATCGATGTACTTTCTGAGTGGACACCCCTAGTGGAGATTATAACACTGATGGGGAGAAAATTAACCAATGGTAACTGTGGGAAAGATTAATCTCAATGTCGACCGGTCACGGTAAAATAATTTAAAAAAATATAATTTATATCTTGCATAAGGAAGAAAAAGTGGTGACCGCATAGCACAGGCGATAGTGCGTCTGACTGCGGCCCAGATGGTTTGATCCTCGATGAGATGGGAGATTTCTCTTTGAAGCTGAACGTCTGGAGCCGCTCCCTACGCCCGCTCAGCCTGCTGTCCGATGAGTACGGTGGAGGAAACTGTACTGAAAGGTAAGAAACGGCTGGTGCGGGGTGCTGACCCTCTGACATCCCTTCTGGTTCCAATGGTTAGAGTGGGAGTGCGGATATCTACCTCTGTGAATCCTGTGGGTAACAGCAGGAGCCAAAGGGACCCCTCGATCTTTACCTTATCGATAACAGAGAAAAACTAGTAAACAAAATTAGAAAGAGTTTCTTCTGCTATAATGCTGCTGCAAAAAATGTAACATTAGGGTTTTCCTTATTTTCCAAAGTCAAAATTTTGTAACGCATAGGTCCTATTTTTTTTTTTTTTTCATTTTACCCAAAAACACTTACAAATAATTACTTCGCCATTCAGAGAACTGTAACCTGTGCCAACTTGCATTAAATCATCTTTATATTAAGTTACGCAAGAGTATTGTCATGTTCCCACTTAAATTGTTAATGTCACTACAGTTCTTGAATATGCAGCACGAATTGTTTTGTTCTAATAGATGGTTTTAGGATTACGAAGTGTTAAAAATGGCTTATTTTTATTAGGAGAGGCAAACTACCAAATTGAAGGAGTTCTATCAGTTTTATTTTTTAATATTTACAAAGATAAACTGACAGTAAATGAAAGCCCTAATGTCACTGTACATGAGTGTGTTTATTCTGGAGAGTATTATGGAGGCGGTTAAAAAAGAATGCAAGAAAAAGTCTGAATGTTTGTAAGTGAAGCGAAGAGGATTTGAAACGTGAACCGGATAAATTTTATGGTATTGCAGAGGCTTATGCCCTCGGAAGGATGTAATCAAAGGAGGGTACAACCGTCTTATAGCTACAGAAAGAGCCAGGGAGAACAGGTTGCTTGGTAGGTGTGAAAAACTAGCTGAAAAAAAATAAAGGGTAAAACAGATGAAAATAAATGAAAGAAAAATACTTAATATATGTGGTCCAGCAGGTAGCCAAGCTCTTCAGCGTCTTATGATTTGTTGATGCTATCTGAAGAACTCAATGACACATCTTCTAGTTCTGGATATCAGGAAGAGCATTTAGCAAAACAACCAAAATATGTCAATCAAGAAAATTTTGGGGGAAAAAAAACAACTAAATTAATAGCTTCCTTGGATAGATGGCAGTTACGTGCAGAAGATTCAGTTTCTTCCAGTTATTGTGCAGGCACTTGGATTTAGTATTGATGATTTTACTTCAAACAAGTATTTTATTCAACAAATGAGAACATTAATGAGGAAACAATGAGCAGATGCTATAATAAACGATTTTTAAATGACATGTCCAAGTTGTTACTTGGTCTGGGTGTAAGAAGTTCCAGAAAAGAATGACTTCCAATCTGTTTGATAATTACATTTCATAATAGGGAACAACTTCTTGTAGTAAAGACCAATGTTAAGTTGATTTGAATGCTCTGAATAACTGGTGCCAAAGTGATAAAATGCAGATAATGGTCTGTGACTAGTATATAAAAAAAAAAGGTTTTTTTTCTGGCTTAAAAAAAACTATGGAAAAAAAACATGTTTTTTTTCTGGGACACGTTTTTTTTTCACAACTAGTAAATCTCAAATTTGTAAGGCAGTTATCGTTTGATATGATGGTTTAGAGTTTATTCTAATTTCTTATCTTAATTTTTAAATCTATTGTATTTTTCTTGTTCAGTAGAAGAAAAAAAATTACGAAAATATTGGCAACATTGGCTGAAATTTTCTTTTATGAATGGGGATTTCCCAATGAGGCTAGGTTATACGAGAAGGAATCCCCGTTCCCTGTTGTTTGGATTGATACTCGCTATTTGAACTAGTGCTGCCAGCCCTTTAATTTATATATAGACCTACGGTTCTTTTTTTTAAAAAAAATAGGAATTTAAAATTTATCTACAGTTTTTTGTGCCTTTTTATTACTTATTGTGCTTTCCTTATATTCGTATACTTGTTAAACTCTTAGCATATAGTGGTACTGACTCATTAAATTGTGTGTACTTTCTCACAATTTAAAATTGCAATCCCAAAATCTTTTGCGTACGATACAAGAACAACCAGTAAAAGTAAATGTAACTACTTCTTAAGTTATGGATCTAGAAGAGACAGAAGAAGAAGCAGAAAATTCCAACACCGACCGAACTAGTGTTGGTAGTGCTGATACTAGTGAATATGGTACTGACATATAGGATGAATAAAATTATGTTATCAATATAGATACATTTATGAATCATTATTTAAAACATTATATGATTCAGTAAGATTTAAAACACACTTGTAAAATGTAAGTTCCTTAAAATATATAATTTATCAAATATACAGTTTTCTGAAGAAAAAAAAAAACAAATTTAGAAAAAAAAATAGGGTGCTAGGTTTCTTCCATGTTTTTTTCACAAAGCTGAAAAAGAAACATTTCTTTTTTCAATTTACAACACTATCTGTGCCACAACAAAATCTCCTGGGGTGTCCAGCCATATGGTTGTGTAAAAACACGACGTTTCGACAGCTGACTCTGCTGTCTTCATCAGGTATCTGTAGTTGTTCTCAGCTGACTGTCTCTGCCTCGACTGGCATGGCCGCCCATCGAACCTCCTTCATACCTTCAGCTCCTTCCTGCCCGGATGTGCTGGCGGTCCGAGATGCTGGTGTGTCCACTTCTGATTGGCCGCGACCGAACACCGACCGAACTAGTGTTGGTAGTGCTGATACTAGTGAATATGGTACTGACATGAATAAAATTATGTTATCAATATAGATACATTTATGAATCATTATTTAAAACATTATATGATTCAGTAAGATTTAAAACACACTTGTAAAATGTAAGTTCCTTAAATAAAACTATAATTTATCAAATATACAGTTTTCTGAAGAAAAAAAAAACAAATTTAGAAAAAAAAATAGGGTGCTAGGTTTCTTCCATGTTTTTTTCACAAAGCTGAAAAAGAAACATTTCTTTTTTCAATTTACAACACTATCTGTGCCACAACAAAATCTCCTGGGGTGTCCAGCCATATGGTTGTGTAAAAACACGACGTTTCGACAGCTGACTCTGCTGTCTTCATCAGGTATCTGTAGTTGTTCTCAGCTGACTGTCTCTGCCTCGACTGGCATGGCCGCCCATCGAACCTCCTTCATACCTTCAGCTCCTTCCTGCCCGGATGTGCTGGCGGTCCGAGATGCTGGTGTGTCCACTTCTGATTGGCCGCGACCGCTGGCTTAATCCGTGGTCTGCTGCGGCACCCGACTGGTGTCATTTGCCGGTTAGGATCTGCTACACTCTCATTGGAGATCGCTAATGATAGGTTTCCAGGCTTCGCTCAGAAAGAGCCTGAAGTCCCTATTTGTCATTAAGCCGGATCTCTAATGCCTCGTTTATGTCCAAGTCCCAGAAGGAAGAGGGCCTGGCCAGCACCATCGTTTTATCAAACTCTATCCTGTGTTCCTCGTCGCAGAGTTTTCCAGTTGCATCAGCCTCAGGTGTCGTTTGTGTTCGATAAGGCGCTCTTCGATCATTGTGATGGTCTGGCCGATAACACACGGTATGGAATAAATCCCAGGTGTCCTCAGGCCTAAGTCATCTTTTACCGACCGCAGCATATCACGTATCTTGGCAGGAGGCTGGAAGATACTATTAATTCCGTACCGCGCCAGGAGTCTTCCAATTTTTCCCGATGTGTTCCTCGCATATGGATCAAAAGCAAGAGTTTGTGGTGGTTCTTCTTGCTCCGACTGTGGTCTTGGTGGCTTCTGAGTAAAGGCACACTCTATCTGCCGCCGAGAATAGCCGCTCCGTTCGAAGACGGTCTTAAGATGTTTCATTTCTATAGGCGGGCTCTCACGGTCGAAGATATAAGTGTGGCCAATACAGCGTTGCGTTGCGCCGGATGATGGAAGCTGGCTGCACCCAAGTAGCTCTCAGTGTGGGTAGGCTTGCAGTATACGCTGTGTGACAAAGTACCATCGGGTTTCCGCTTTATCAGGATATCCAGGAATGGGAGGCCTCCGTCCTTTTCTATTGCCATGGTAAAGCGTATATTAGGATGGATTCTGTTGAGATGGTGGAGGAATTCTTCCAACGCTTCAATGCCGTGTGGCCACACAGCGAAAGTATCGTCAACATAACGGTAGAAGCAAGAAGGTTTGAGGGTGGCACTCTCTAGTGCCCTCTCTTCAAAATCCTCCATGTAGAGGTTTGCTACTACTGAAGAGAGTGGTGGCCCCACAGCCACTCCGTCGGATTGTTCGTAGTACCTCCCTCCATACATGAAATAGGTGGATATAAGAACGTATACAAAGAGGTCAGCGATGGCCGGTTCAAAATGATGGTGTATCAGGTCAAGTGCGTCCCTTACCGGTACGCAGGTGAAGAGCGATACCACGCCGAAGCTGACCAGAATGTCAGTATCTGAAACCTTTAAGGACTGGACGGTATTCACAAATTCCGTCGAGTTCCTGATGTGATGGCCGCAGGGGCTCAGAAGGTGTGTCAGATACTCGGTAAGCTGGTAAGTTGGTGCCCCAGTGGCACTGACGATAGGTTGTAACAGTACACCTTGTTTGTGGACCTTGGCCAATCCATACAGTCTCGGCAGTCTCATGGCGTGTGGCTCTTGGTCACATCTTCCGGTAGTTAAGCCTTCAATGTGCACATATTTTCTACATATCTAATTTTATTTTTCTCTCCGATAATAGGTTGAAATTATATTAGTTTTTTTTTTTTACTGTGAATGATCGAAATGGGAGATTTTCTTTCCTACAAATATCATTGGTCTCCTTTCACCCCCATTACCAGGGCAATACCCACTCTTCCCTCTTGTTTCATCTTTGGTTAATCCCTGTGGTGGATCTGGATGTGTATACATCTTTCCACCACCCCCCACCACATGTCTCACCTCCAACACGAGTAAATATTGTAAAGTGTGTTTGTGTTGTTTTTGTGTGGCCCTCCTGCCTTCTTCTGTGGCAAGTGATGGTTATTTTCACTATTCTAACTTATTTTGGCTGGCTATTAAGCATTTATATTACATTGCTTTAAATAAGGATAAAGAAGGAAAAATTTTCTTGCCATACATGGTGTCAAGATGGTTCGTTCGAGGTAGCGATTTTTTTTTTTTTTTTTTTTTTTTTTTTTTTTTTTTTTTTTTTTTTTTTTTTTTTTTTTTTTTTGGAAGTACTTACTCAAAAGCAAGGTCGACTACTCCAACTGGATACTTCTGAAGGTCAGTTATGACCAGAGTGTGGAGGTTTGTCAGACAGCCCAGAGCAGTGAAGGACTCTGCAGCATCATCACCAACCTCCCTCCCATCAATGAGTTGCAAGTAACTCAGTGAAGTACAGTCTTTCAGTAGCGGCACGACACCCCTACCAACAAACACAAAATATAAGTGAGATTTTTCCCGTCAGCATCCTATTGCCTGGTTTGATGCAATCCTGCATCTCTTCCTATACTGACCTGATTGCTTCAAATAGAAATACCCGTTAAAACTTATATCTTAATTAAAATGTTGATACAATAATGGAAACAAAGAAAATGCTATGAGGCACTGAAAATAAGATATGATAGGTAAAAAAAACCCAGATGAAGGCAGGAGGGCAAGATGAACCCGTCAAACAAAAAAACAAACCCAAAAGCTCAATATTTGAACATGAGCCTTAATCATGTGAGAGGGAACGATGTGGTCACAACCCAACCCACCACATGAATGAAACTGAGGCAGAACACGAATGGTGGTGGTAGAATTGCTGGGGAAGGGGGGATGAGGTTCAACAGCGATAAGCGTGAAACAAAATAATCTTTGTCTAGCATAATTCAAAAAGTTATTATTATAATTTTATTCAGATCAATTATAGGTGAAAAAATGGAGCCAGAATTATATGTACATAAAAATACCTATACATATATAGGATAGGATAAAAAACCACCGCTTACCATAGAAGAGGATTCCTGCAGCGTTGGTACATGAAAAGGACACGAACACACAAAGAATAGAATTTTCGAGCATTACTCTTCACCAGTAGAAGTGAGATGGCTGCACGCAAGCGGTTGGCAGCCAACGGTGGGAGCTACAATGTCGGTGGCTCATGGTGGGGGAAAAAACAACATGGCGGGAAGTGAGGATGGGGGTAGAAGAGCATAGGCTGGAAAATTATGATGAATTTAATTTAATTTTAATTGCAATGGAGCACATGCTTCAGTGGCAATTTCCCTACACACCCATCTTCCCCCAACCTGCACCAACCTACACTTTCCCTCTACAAATTTTATCTTTAAATTCTTTCAAAGTTTTCGGTAAATTATTCATCATTTCTCTTGGTAACTCATTCCAATCCCTGACAAACTTACCTAAAAAAGAGAATCCTCCCACACCCTTGTGCCTGAAGTCGAGTGCCTGCTTGTGGTCATGGTCATCTTTTCCCTTCCATGCACTACCTTTCATACCTATTGCAACATCTTTTCGTCAGTATATGCCCTGTACACTCCCATTACCCTCCTCATCCTCCTCTTGTCTTGCAATGAATCCCATTCCAGCTCCTTTATAATATCCGTCACTGATTGCATTCTGCGATAATTTCCAGAAACTAATCTAGCAGCCCTTTTATGCACCCTCTCCAACTCCTGTATTTGATACGTAAATTGTGGGTCTCATACTACACTACCATATTCGAGGAATGGTCTGACCAAAGTTCTGTAACCCAATTCCTTGACTTCTCTCGTACATCCCCTCATCACTCTTTCCAACAAGTGCAGAACTTTGAAACCTTTTCCTACCACCTGTCCTATGTGTCCTGCCCAGTTAAGCTTGTTACCAAAAGTAATGCCAAGATATTTACATTTCAAGTATTCAGCAAGCAATTCTTTCCCTACCTTATATTCATAATTAACCTTTTGTTTTTTACTTGTGTATCTAATATGCTGACTCTTCTTTGCATTTATCTTTACTCCATGTTTACCAACCCAACTAGATATCTTGTCCAAATCACCCTGCAACTGTTTACAATCCTCTATCGTTTTGATTCTTTTATACAGCATTATGTCATCTGCAAACAATCTAATTTCAGATAGTAAACAATCAACACAATTATTCATTAGAATAATTAATAACAATGGTCCCAATACGCTACCCTGTGGCACACCCATTTTTACTTCCACTTCTTTTGATACTACATTTCCTATCCTAACTTTCTGTTTTCTACTTTTTTTTTAAATCTTCTACCCAACAAATCACTTTCTCATCCACTCCAATGGTTTTTACCTTATTTACTACCATTTCATGGCTTACTCTCTCAAACGCCTTAGACAGATCTAGTGCTACACTATCAATTTGGCCTCCCTTGTCCATTTCATCTAAAATATCTTGCATATATCCCACCAACTGAGATTCCTATGAATATCCTTGCCTGAAACCATGTTGCCTGCTTGAAAACCACTTACGTTCCTCACATATATTTCTGATGTGGTTGCATATCAATCTTTCCATTAATTTACCTACCACTGATGTCAAACTGATTGGCCTGTAATTCTCAACTCTATTTCTCACCCCTCCCTTATGTACCGGTACTACTATTGCACTTTTCCAGTCCTGTGGTAAGCAGCAAGTGTCTAGACTCAATTTAAATAATATTTCAAGATAAGGTACAATGTCACATCCGGTTATCTTTAAGATATCTGTAGTAATATTATCTTCACCAGCCCCTTTATTATTTTTTTTCAACTTTCTTATTTCCTTCATGATTTCCTCAGGATGTATATCAAATTTTTTACTATCGTCATTTCTAATCGTGTTGTTAAGCTCATTCTCCGAATTAGACTCTCTTGTTTCTGATTCATTGTCCCTAACGCTTTCACTGAACCAATTACTTAAAATCTCTGTCTTTTTCAAATCGTCAGTAACTTCTTCTCCATCCTTATCTATTAGTGTCTCTACACCCTCCCTTCCCGTCAGTTTCCTGATATACCCATAGAAATTTCTAGATGCATCAGTCAATGGTCCTTCTTCACTGACAATACTCTTCATAAACCCATCTTTAGCCATTTTCTTTGCTGTTATTAAGTCCTTGTTTAGTTGTTTTAAATATTCCATACTACCCTGATGTCTCTTAACTCTGTTATGTTCTTTTCTTACCAACCTCTTTAACCTCCTCACTTCCCTATTATAGTACATAGATTCTCTACTTCTCTTTATTTTCTGCCTGGGAATAAATTTTTCTTCCCCCTTTCTTATTATCTCCTTGAACTCTTCCCACCTTGACTCTACTTTACCTGAGCCTTCCTTCCATTTGCTGAATTGCTCTCTGAAATATCTCTTCAAATTTGAAACCTGTGCCTTTTTATAATTGTACCTATTTCCCCCTTCAATTTTGGCCGCTGGTTTACTGAATCCTCTAATATCCATCAAAACTGCTTCATGATCACCTATTCCTTCAGTTACTTGATACCTCAAAAGGTTTTCATCGGGCTTAATTAGAAATATATCCAAAATATTTTGTCCCCTAGTGTTTTGCTCAACCACTTGTGTAAATCCTCCTTCCCTTATTAAGATATTTGCAAATCTTTGTTCCCTTGTGTTATTTATCTTATTTCCTTCCCAGTTTACACCTGGTAAATTTAAATCCCCTCCAATGATGATCATTCTATTCTCACCTCTCAAATCTGTGTATGAATTTAATTTCTCCCTAAGAGCCTCATCCTCTTCTGTCATTCTTCCACTGCGGTAAACAGCCAACACTCTGATTTTTTCTTTTTTATTACCCCAGAAATCTATCCCAAGTAACTCATGGTCTTGATCTATGAATGCCAGTGAACTGTGGTAGTTTTTGCTAACTAGTATGAAGACTCCTCCACCAATTGCTCCTCTATCTCTGCGGTACACTCTGTAACCATCAGGAAAAACCTCACTGTCTAGTACTTCTTCTTTTAACCAACTCTCTACCCCAATTATTACTTGTGGTTCATGCATCTCTATTAAGTTTGCAAATTCGATTACTTTGTTCATTATACTTCTACAGTTTACCATTAACACCCTTACTACTGGCTTTACATTTTCAGAATTTATCTCCTCTTTCCCACTTTTACCGCAGTCAGTTATTGTTTCAGCCACTTCATCTATTTCTTTAACATCTGTGACTTTCCCCATCGCAAATCTGCAATCAGTATCACTTTGATAATCTATTTTTGTCCCTTCACCAGCAGCCCCTAACCTAAAAAAGGCACAGTCCTGACCCCATCATCACTGGAAACGGGCTCCCTCACTGCTTTAGCTAACATCTCAGAAAGTACTCCCTTCCCCCTTCTATTTAGGTGTAGGCCATGCGTAGTGAAACCCCACCTACCAATGGTGTTCACAGGCACAACCCCCAACATAGAACTAATGCCTTTCCCAAGTAGCGCTTCCGTTTCCACATTAACCCGCCTCACAGCATAGTTCAATTGTGGCCGGTCATGGCGACTTAGGACCTGCATGAGCTCCACCCTGGTATGCTGTGCCTCCTTCACCACCTTCCTCAGGTCACTCTCTATACTATAACTCGCGTTTCTATCAATACTATTTCCCGCACCTCCCACTATCACTACTCTATCGTCCTTAGTGAAACTCCTACAAAGGGAACCTATATCCTCTATTACCTGGCCTAATGTTGCACTAGGTTTGAAAAAACTTGTGACCTGATATCCTGTACCTAACTGACCCTGCAGAAGAGGGCATACACCTCTCCCATGTCTACTACCTAGCAGCAGAACCCTTTTTTTCCTATTCTTGCCCTGCATGCCCTTATTCCTAAATGTCTGCCGCATCTTACCTACTCCTTCTCCTACATTTACATGAGGCTCTTCTCCTCCTGACTCTGGCAACAGGTCAAACCTATTTTTTCCCACAATTACTGAAGTGTCTGGCTTGATCATCCTGTTAACCATGTTTCTCCTACGAACTGTTACCAGCTCCCACCCATCCTTATCAACTTCCTCCAACCCACTATCTCTACTTTCTGCCTCTACAGCTTCAGCCTAGAATAAAGTAAAACTGTACACTAGGACCTGTCGCGGAAGGAATTTAAGATAGCACCAATTTTCCTCCCACCCATCCCCCTCACTTCCACCTTCTCCCAAAGAACCACAGCTCACCAGAGCCTATCTTAATAGATTGTAACTTCGAATTTTGCTTATTTTTAGTTTTAACTTAAAATTTCTGAATATTTTGTTTTTCAGTTGTTTGCTTTTAGGACCATTAACTGTGCTATACTGCCCTTCCGCAACAGGTCCTTGTGTACAGCTTTACTTTATACTTGCTATTCATCATCATTTTCCAGCCTGTGATCTTCTACACCCACCCTCACTTCCCTCGATGTTGCTTTCCCCCACCATGAGCCACCGACATTGTAGCTCACGCAGTTGGCTGCCAACCACTTGCGTGCAGCCATCTCACTTCTACTGGTTGAGAGCAATGCTCGAAAATTCTATTCTTTGTGTGTTCGTGTCTTTTTTGTGTACCGACGCCGCAGAAATCCTCTTCTATGGTAAGCGGTGGTTTTTTATCCTATCCTAATGTTCAATATATCCGCTTTGAGCGCCTTTGTTTCCTAACAATTGTATTTTATGAAATATTTGTAGCGAGCTAAAGTTTGCTTGAATATGATCTTGTATGTTTGTTCCACAATTAACTGTAAATCAGTGTATATACACTTTGTTTTATAAGAAGAAATTATTTAGAGGTCATTTAATGTGGTTAAGAACTGAATTGTGCAAGAGAATTGCTTAAATGTGTGTAATTCCAAGTGTTAATGCAAATTACGATGTCTACTGGACAATTTTCTACAGTTTAAAATGATTTCTGTAAAAAAAATTGTGTTTAACCCTTTGACTGCTGTAGACGTTTATACACGCGCCGCCTCGCCGCCCTGTCTGTGCTCCAGACGTGTATACACGCGCCACCTTGCAGCCCTGTCTGTGCTCTGGACGTGTATACACATCCAGCAGCTCGGGTCCCTGTGTGCTCTGCGCGTGTTAACGCGCTAGCCTCTTAGAGACCTCGTCATGTAGCCATATTTCCACCCAGGGTGGTTAGTTGTTTTCCTTATTCGACACTTGAGCGTTGGCAGCTGCGATCTAATTTGTGTTTCTCTTTTCCTTTTAGTTTTCGCTGAGAAAATGGCACGCCGTCGTGTTTATACAATGGAAGAAATCATGGAGATTCTTATTAGAAGTGACAATGAATATGATGTCATTGATATGGATCACAGTGATGACCCTTTGACAGGATCTCGAAGTAATAGTACTAAGCCGTGTACATCAGCAAGTGGAAAATGACCAGTTGTCTCCACAAGTGAAAATTCTTCAGAGAGACGAAAAATGCCATTTGCAGAGTTTCATCTGTCTCTGGTAAGGGGCATCCATACAATACGTGAGGTGTTTTTCCGGATTTCTGGACCCCCCCCCCTCTTGTGAGACCTGGTTCGCGTGAGGACTCCCCCCCCCCCCCCCCCCCCCCAAATTGCCCTCACAACTTTTTGAGACCTTTATTTTTTTAGGTCTCAACCTTCCAAAGCTACACTTTTCGAGGAAATACCCCCCTTAAAATCTACTTTTGCGTCATTTGAAGACCTTTTTTTTTAGCTCTACAGTCCAACAAGACCTACCTCTCCCCCTTGGTAAGATTTCGCCGGAACCCTCCCCCCCTATTTCACTTCACGTAATTTATGGACGCCCCTTGTTGAAGCATATACCAAGAACGAATCTAGCAATTGAAAATGCTCTGATAAAGAATATCGTCAAGGATTTACTGGGAGACATTTTCCAAATGTCATTCATATTGAAAATTCAAAAAAGAGAACGCCAATGCGTATATGCGCTGTATGTTCGAAACAGAAAGTACATTGAGAAACCAATGCAGAACATGTAATGTACAACTGTGTGTTATAGCATTTTTCAAGGCTTATCACACAAAAAGAATAATTAACCATGTGTAACTGCAGAGTAATAATTATATTACAATTATACGCGACTAAAACTAAACAAAATATAAAAACATATTTTTAACTTGCCAGTGGCGGTCCATAGCCGGGTCAAAAAGGTTGGAAAATATGTGCAGATTTTGTGAAAGGTATTCGGAAAGGTATTCTTTCCAGATAAATTACTATGCTCACAAACAAAAAACATTTCAGTTGCTGTAATCTCTATTTAATATATGAAGAACCGCATGTTTGCTTACGCAGACATTCACTATTAGAGGAGTTTTAAACTGAAAAACTTTAGATGTTATATTAACAGAATTTATTTTGTATCTGTGGTTTCAAATCGCCGAGCGACAGCAGAAGAACGTCACACACAACGCTCCAGACGTATTCAGTACACAGCAGTCCGGTCGAACGCGGCATTCCAGCGCAGGTAAACAGCTTAGGCGTAAACAAAGGAGCACTCAGCGAGAGCTCGGCCTGGGGGAACCGTAGCAGTTAAAGGGTTAAGTATCTTTAATTTTCACTTCTGACCATTTTGTAATGATGTTAAGTGATTATGTATTAATTCTGATTGTTTTTAATATGTTTAATTGTTTGAGTAATTGTTAATGTTCGAGAAATATCTGGCGGAAGCTTTTCAAGAGTATTGGAAATTTCAATAGAGCCTATATAAAGAAATCAGCAGAAGGACAGTACAGTATTTTATACAGATTCACTTTGCGACTGCCCAGAACTGTGTTAGTAGTATCTCTGGATTGTATCTTTACATGTAAAGAATATTGCAGACATTGTTTTCAAAATAAACAGAAGTTAACTGAAATTTGTGGTGGACTACTTAATTACTATATTAATTAAACCACCAAAGACTCTGACATGGCGACTGGTAACAGTGACGAGAAATCATTAAACATCCATGTGATGTTAATTTTCTAATAGAATCTGCAGTGGATCAGCATTAAGCGAACCAAATCTTCAGAAAATTACGACGTGTAAAAACACCGTTCGGCACCAGGAATCGACGGCGGATGCACGAAGAGTGAATTATTCGGCGACAACTTGAAACTGAGTACAACGAGTTGATAGCACAGTACTCGTCGGAGGTTTTCCATCGATGTCTGGAATTGGCAATAATTTTCAGACAGCAAGCGGATTTTCTTCAGCCTCAGGAACTGGATGTTTAGAAGATCATGTCTTCCAGCAGTACATTATTTTGAGTGTGGTTAAGTATTTTAATCAGTGAAAAAAGTGGCGTTTAGTGGTGAAAAAGTGCTGCTAGGTGAAATCTGAGGTGACGACAAGTATTTAAGTGATAAAAAACTGACAACGAACAGTAAGTACTGAATATTCAAATATTTGCTTTCACATGTTGTTAGTGGCACGTTAGCAAAGTTTCAATTCCCTTGAAATTTGTTTTCATATTGATTTTGCTAATAACTGAAAATGGCTGATAGTCAGAACCTATATACATTTCTAGAATCAATTGTAGCCAATTTTAATGCAAAATTTGATAGTAAATTTTCGGAACATGATGGAAAATTTAACAGCAAATTTTCTGAATTTCATTCCCAATTTTCTGAAATTAACTTTCAATTTTCTGAAATCAATGGAAAATTTGATAGCAAATTTTCTGAATTCAGGAGTGGGTTAAGGAG
>JARYHS010001392.1:0-24996 GCA_031002005.1 Vandiemenella viatica | reverse complement strand
AGTAACTTGGGCTGACATAGGTGAAGATGGAGGGCGAACATTTTTCTTCCTGTACAGAGCACCTGTTATATGGTAAGAAAAGATGCAATCCTCACTATGTAGTAAAGCAGAAATTACAGAACAATCACACTAAAATGATCATTGATTCTGTCCTCAAAATGTATCTGTCAAAAGAACTGTTTAACATGTAAAATATTAAAGATATCCATCAATAAATTAGGATATGTGCTATCACATAAATTGTCCTATAAACATGCAGATATTTGAAACTGATTTTAGTTCACAACCCTCTAAAAGCAATTATGTCGGAGATAGTACTGTGAACTACAGTTTAACATGCAATCCGAAAACATGGAGCATCTAGTTGTACCTCACATAATCAAAGGATCAGAGCAAACCCTGCAGAAATTTCACGATTCATCAGGATTTGAATCCATTTCCAAAGGAAACACTTTAACCACTGGGCTACCAGCTGCTCATGTAGAACTTTTACTAGATCATAATATTGTACTTATGGCAATGTTCAAAATGCCACATGCAGGTTAATTCACATAAGCTGTTATTAATTTGTTATGGTTTCAATTTACTGCCATGAAAGTTATTATTGTAGTATGCATTTCAGTTACAAGTTTTAGCAAAAATAGATAAATTATCATTATATTTGATAACAATATCAATGGAAAATCAATAATTAATTTGATCTATTAAATAAACTTAACTTACAGAAAACATCTTTATTTGTAAGTTAGAGCCTAAACAGCTGAGGGTGGATTTTGATACAGAGTCAGCAGCTGTTTATGTAATCTAGTATGTTAGTACTGTTAAACAGCAGTATGAAGGTTTTTTTTAAATTTAATTTAATTGCAATGGAGCACAGGCTCCGGTGGCAATTTCCCTACACACCCATCTTCCCCCTATCCTGCACCCACCTACATTTGCCCTCTACAAATTTTATCTTTAAATTCCTTCAAAGGTTTTGGTAAATTATTCATCATTTCTCTTGGTAACTCATTCCAATCCCTGACACCCTTACCTAAAAAAGAGAATCTTCCCACACCCTTGTGCCTGAAATCGAGTGCCAGCTTGTGGTCATGGTCATCTTTTCCCTTCCATGAACTACTTTTCATACCTATTGCAATATCTTTCCATGCCTCATCACTAGTATATGCCCTGTACACTCCCATGACCCTCCTCATCCTCTTCCTGTCTTGTAATGAATCCCATTCCAGCTCCTTTATCATATCCGTCACTGATTGCATTCTGCGATAATTTCCAGAAACAAATCTAGCAGCCCTTCTTTGCACTCTCTCCAACTCCTGTATTTGATACGTAAAATGTGGGTCCCATACTACACTACCATATTCGAGCAATGGTCTGATCAAAGTTTTGTAACCCAGTTCGTTGACTTCTCTCGTACATCCCCTCATAACTCTCTCCAACAAGTGCAGAACTTTGAAACCTTTTCCTACCACCTTTTCTATGTGTCCTGCCCAGTTAAGTTTATTGTCAAAAGTAATTCCAAGATATTTGCATTTCAAGTCTTGAGCAAGCAATTCTTTCCCCACCTTATATTCATAATTAACCTTTTGTTTTTTATTTGTGTATCTAATAAGCTGACTCTTCTTTGCATTTATCTTCATTCCATGTTTACCAACCCAATTAGATATCCTGTCCAGATCACCCTGCAACTGTTTACAATCCTCTATCGTTTTGATTCTTTTATACAGCATTATGTCATCTGCAAACAATCTAATTTCAGATAGTAAACAATCAACACAATTATTCATTAGAATAATGAATAGCAATGGTCCCAATACATGTTTGTGAGTCAATTACCATGAAAAATATATATACATTCTGATCTGTTTCCCATAAAATTCTTTCACCCCATTGACAATTTTAAAATGGAATGGACAAAGTAAATTAATAATGATTTCTTTCTCTGTGACTGACTTAAACAGAAATTGCGGAGGATAAGGAATATTTTCTTGTAGCACCATTTTAACTATCACACATCTGTACAAAATCACAAATGTGCATCTGTTAATTGGAAGCACAGTGAAGAATACTGTTCTTTTCAAAACCTAAAACGAGATTTTATCATTATGAAACAACTAACTAATGATGAATCCAATGGGAAACTACTAGCTATTTTTCATTTACTCTTTATTTCACATCTTTGTATTAATTACTATTTAAAATTTTGAGATATTATGGATGAATCTAATTGTATGTGTATGTTTCAGTGAGGATATGTTTGGTGAATTTAAGAGAGTGAACTACAGTCAACCGCAGAGATCTTCCCACTTTAATGCATCCCCAGAACAGATAAAGGCCTGGTATAAAGCATACCACAAATTTACAAAGGAAGTCAACTCACCAGAGAATCGTGTCTGTTTTAAGACAGAGCCAGGTAACTTAAAACAATTTCTTAATTTTATTCTTTACATCTCACTGTTCAAATTATAGAAAAATTTAACATATATTCACAATTTATCTCAATATATTCACAAACTAACATTTCTTTCTTGCTTGTGTCCAGGTGAAATTATTACCTTTGATAACATACGCTTGATTCATGGCCGTGAGGGCTATGACGACAAACCAGGAAATGAAAGGCATATTGTTGGTATGTTCCTAGACTGGGATGAAGCACTGTCAAGGATCCGGGTTCTTCGAAGAGATCTGGGCGTGATGTATTCTTAAGAATGCAGAGTACAATTAACATAAACATTTGGATTTATACCACTGCAGTCTATACGTCTTACTATTTATGGACATTGGATTACTCCTTATACCATGACTAATTACGAATTAGATGCATATGACAAACCTCAAACAATAAATTATTACCTGTGAAATTAATATTTGGAAGTTTATACCTGTGAGATTGTTTACACTGATTGCAATAAAGTGGTATAATAATTTATGAAATGCAGTTTATCAGCGTCATCTTTAATATTCACTAATGAATTAGTCCTTCCACTTAATAAATCCATTGTTCTCTTAATGGGAGAGAAATATCCTTCACTGCATCAATATTCTGTGTTCTTCTTATGATTTGATCCTCTTCCACGATTTTTATTGATAACAGCAGTTGATTTCTTACCCTGCAACAGCAGGAAAGTCAAAGGATAAACAAGTTTTTAGTTTATTCTCCACTAAGTACAACATCACATCACTCTACATGAAATAATGCAACCCATTCATGAATCATGGCATACTATAAAAAGAAAACAGGAAGCAAAGTCAGCATCAATCGCAGAAATGAAACTGGTCAAATGCATTTGAATGTAACTATTAATAAATAATGTTGTAAGATATTGAATGTTTTATTTGTCAATCATTTCACGAACAAAAGAATCTGTTAGATACAAAAGTAAACTAAGTTAATTTTAATTAAGATAAGAATTATACCTATAATTTTTTAAGCTAATATAGAAAAGTAGGCCACCATAAAATGCATTCTTATACGGCTGAAAACATGATTAACACATTCTTTAGGCTTTACGCTTTAAGAAAAGTGAATGCAAAAACTGAAAGAGGAAGAAGATAAACAATGAGCACCAAAAGACTCCTCACTGGCTTCATGATTTTAACACACTTTCCCAGAACAGTAAACTTCTTTATTATAAAATCATTCAGCACATGGAATAATCAGGATATAAATGTTATTGGCATAGGGATCATATCAATCTGTTAACCATAGAGACATAGAGCTTAACAATACAATTAGAAATGAAGATACTAAAAAAATTGAAATTCATTCTGAAGAAATCATGAAGGAAATAAGCAAGCTGAAAACACATAAGGGGGCTGGTGCACAGGGGCGTAGCTACTATGGGGCTAGGCGGTGCAGTGCACCGGGGCCCTCACGCTCAGGGGGCCCCAAGCATACCTCAAGGGGACCCTAAGCGCACCTCTAGGGGCCCTCAACTGCAATTTAAAGGGCCCACGAGCCTGTCGTCTAAGGGGCCCCTGAGAACAAAGGAGCCCCTCACTAAGGACCCTCGCTGCTCAGGGGGGGGCCCCAACCACTGCTCGGGGGACAATTCAAGGGCCCCCATCCTCAGTTCAGGGGGCCTCTACCAGCACACAAAGCAAAAGAAACGTCGCCCGTCTGGCCTCAGGGCCCAAAATAAATTTTTTGCAACGGGGCCCTTGTTGACGTAGCTACGCCACTGCTGGTGCAGATAATATTACTACAGATATCTTAAAGATAGCCGGGTGTGACATTGTACCTTATCTTGAAATATTATTTAAATTGAGTCTGGATACTTGCTGCTTACCACAGGACTGAAAAGTGCGATAGTAGTAGCGGTACATAAAGGAGGGTAGTGAAATAGAGTCGAAAATTACGGGCCAATCAGTTTGACTTCAGTGGTAGGTAAAGTAATGGAAAGATTGATATGCAACCACATCAGAAAAATATGTGAGGAGCGTAAGTGGTTTTCAAGTAGGCAACATGGGTTCAGGCAAGGATATTCATGTGAATCTCAGTTGGTGAGATATATGCAAGATATTTCAGATGAAATGGACAAGGGAGGCCAAATTGATAGTGTAGCACTAGATCTTTCAAAGGTGTTTGACAGAGTAAGCCACAAAATAGTAGTAAATAAGGTAAAAACTATTGGAGTGGATGAGAAAGTGATTTTCTGGGTAGAGGAATTTTTAAAAGGTAGAAAACAGAAAGTTAGGGTAGGAAATGCAGTATCAAAGGAAGTGGAAGTAAAAATGGGAGTGCCGCAGGGTAGTGTATTGGGACCATTGCTGTTCATTATTCTAATGAATAATTGTGTTGGTTGTTTACTATCTGAAATTAGATTGTTTGCAGATGACATAATGCTGTGTAAAGAATCAAAATGATAGAGGATTGTAAACAGTTGCAGGGTGATCTGGACAGGATACCTAGTTGGGTTGGTAAACATGGGATGAAGATAAATGCAAAGAAGAGTCAGCTTATTAGATACACAAATAAAAAACAAAAGGTTAATTATGAATATAAGGTGGGGAAAGAATTGCTTGCTGAAGACTTGAAATGTAAATATCTTGGCATTACATTTGATAACAAGCTTAACTGGGCAGGACACATTGGACAGGGGGTAGGAAAAGGTTTCAAAGTTCTGCACTTGTTGGAGAGAGTGATGAGGGGATGTACGAGAGAAGTAAAGGAATTGAGTTACAAAACTTTCGCCAGACCATTGCTCGAATATGGTAGTGTAGTATGGGACCCTCATTTTACGTATCAAATACAGGAGTTGGAGAGAGTGCAAAAAAGGGCTGCTAGATTTGTTTCTGGAAATTATCACAGAATGCAATCAGTGACGGATATGATAAAGGAGCTGGAATGGGATTCATTACAAGACAGGAAGAGGATGAGGAGGGTCATGGAAGTGTACAGGGCATATACTGGCGATGAGGCATGGAAAGATATTGCAATAGGTATGAAAAGTAGTTCATGGAAGGGAAAAGATGGCCATGACCACAAGCTGGCACTTGATTTCAGGCACAAGGGTGTGGGAAGATTCTCTTTTTTAGGTAGGGGTGTCAGGGATTGGTATGAGTTACCAAGAGAAATGATGAATAATTTACCGAAAACTTTGAAAGAATTTAAAGATAAAATTTGTAGAGGGCAAATGTAGGTGGGTGCAGGATAGGGGGAAGATTGTTGTGTAGAGAAATTTCCACCGGAGCCTGTGGTCCATTGCAATTAAATTAAATTAAATTATTTATATTATATATATATAAAAGCTGACGCACGACTAAATATAATAAGAATGGTTGCTGGTACTTGGTAGGGCTCCCACCCCAAAACGCCGTTGCTCCTCTATCGGACACTGATCAGATCGGACTACGGTAGCATGTTCTATCTCAATGACAGAAAAGACGCGCTTAAAAAATTAGACAGGTTTCAGTCACGCTGTTTCAGAACCTGCGTATGAGCTATGCGCTCCACTCCAACCAACACCTTACTTGTTGGATCAGGGGAATTACCTCTTCGAATCCGGCGAAAATTCCTCGCGGAAAAGTTTCTATTTGAACAATTAGCTTACAGTGAACACCCGCTACATGAACGTTTTAAGGTGATGAAAACGCTAACCAACTATGACAAGAATAGTGCTAGGCTCCCACTTCTTAATGCACACTCGTTCTGGAGAAATAGCAAAGATAAGGTCGTATCCTACAAAACACACCCAATATATCTTGAACCCTATGATCTACGTCTAGAAACAAACCGTGTACATTTTCTGGAAGTAGACAGAAATCCAAATATTAATCAGAAAATAATCAATTACATTTCAACATTAGGTGCAACGTATTTAATATTTATACAGATGGATCGGCAAAAGTAGAGTAGGATGCTCCTTCTCCTGCCCCAGCACAGGATTTTCCGCCCAGTATTTTCTCCCGGAAGAAACATCCATCTTCTTAGCTGAGGCTAGAACTCTCAGGCAGTTAAATATAGTCACCAATGCGGCCATAATAAAGTGGTGATCCTGACAGACTCCCTCAGTGTACTTAAGAGTCTGATAAATTTTTGTTTTGATAACTATGTTTTATTGTAAAACGTCCAGCAATTACAATACAATACAGTTTTTTGATCGCCTGGCCTGAGGTCAATCCAATTGGATTCCTCCGAATCTGAATTATATTACTATATGACATGTCACATGTAGAGACATTTACAAGACATACAAGATATTTGACATAGATTTAGAGCTGGTTAAAATAAAATTTAAAGTGAGACATTTTGAAATGTTTATGCTTTATAATTTGAATAGTCATTCCTCTCTTAGGGTTATTTAAAGAATACAATTTCGAGTTTCAAAAACAAGTCAGGTATGAATTAAGATAGTAATAATAATAATGGCAATGTAAGATAAAAGTATTAATAGTATACGACTCACGTAGCGAAAGGGGTATGATAACTTATTATACAGCATTCAGGGAGAGTCAGAAGGCATCCTGCCCTTTGTCGCTTAAGATACGTTTTTAGACGTGGTTGTGTTGTTGATCTGCGGCTTAGATTGTAGTACTGTGCTCCAGGAGTTGCTTCTAGGCTATTTATAAAGACTTTTGCAGAATTCTTAATGTAGGTTTTAATAGTTTGGAGTCCATTTTCCCTGTGAAGTTGTGAGTTTTGTATAAACCACGGTGCTTTTAAAATAGTGCGGAGAAGTTTGTTTTGTAGGGACTGTATTCCTTGTAGTTTGGATGGAGTATCCAGTACGTGGGATGCGTATAACATGGCGGGGCGGATCAGTGATTTGCAGAGTAACAGCCCACTTTCAATTTTAAGTGAGCTTCTCTTATTCAGAAGAGGATAGAGTTTAGAGATGCGAATATAGGCTTCGGATAGTTTCTGATTAATGTGGTATTAATAATGGAAATCATGAAACACCTAAAGTACAATAGGGAGACGACATATCTGTTATGGATTCCAACCCACAGTGGAACAGAGTACAATGAACATGTGGCTAAACAAGCTATACACGTGGGACATAAAGAGGACACGAAACTTTTGATCACAGACATAATTCCAAGCATAAAAGAAAACACTTGGCAAGAAGAGTGAAATCAAAAACCATTAAAGGCTCCCTCTACGGAAGTGTCCAACAAATTCCTGGTTTTACAAGTGGAACATAAGCAGACGCCTTGTTATCACTATATCCAGAGCTAGTTTCCATCACGGGAATTTCCCAAGCCACCTGCACTGGATAGGGATTTGAAAATCTCCTCTTTGTGATTGTCAAGACCCGGCTATTGGGGACATAAATCATATAATATTCTCAAGCAAAAAAATTAAACCTTATCAGGATAAATGATAAGTGAACTAGGCAGAACAGGAATCCTCCTACCCACAAATTTGATCTTACTCCTGGCCAGGGACATTAAAGGGGTATATGGATGTATAATAGGATATTTAAAAAATGAGGCTATTGAATTTTAAATTTTAAAGGTCTGAAACTGTTGCATATCTGAAGATTGTTCTTAGGAATTTTAATTGTATATTAAATGTATACTGTATACCTAGACATCGGTACTTTCGTCAAATTTATTTTACAAACTATGTATGTTGTAATTAATGTATAATTCATAAAATGGCTGAAAGTTCTCTGTTGCCGAAAAAAAAAAACCATCTAGCAGGCAGTGCAAACTCTTTTTGAACTGATGAGCTAATCTTATTAATACCGGTGTTGAATTTGTTGTCCTTTAAGCTTCTCGATAATTATTCACAAAATTTTACATTTTATTTATCGAACTACGTTTGCTTTAGTAATAGAATATGTAGAAGATTTCTCCACCATAAAACCTATTTTTATGAATGAAGTAAACTGTGCCCATTATATGCACAAAACATCTGAAACTGTTGCATTTGTGAAGATTGTTCTTTCGAATTTTAATTGTATTATCTATGTATACTGTATACCTAGTCGTCAGTAATTTTGTCAAATTTAACTTTAAAAGCTATGTATGTTGCAATTACTGTATATCAAGAAGATTCTACTTATAAGAAATAAGATGGCTGTATGGTCTCTGTTACCGATAGCAAATAAAAAAAATTAAAAAATAGTCTAGATGGCAGTGAATGTTTTATGAATCTGCTAAATACTGTCTAGATGTCAGTGAATTTATTATGACTCTTTTAAATACTATCTAGCAGGCAGTGAGTGTATTATGTATCTGTTAAGTACTGTCTAGGTCATGGAGGAAAGCGGCGAGTGTATTATGAATCCTTTAAATACTGTCAAGGTGGAAGTGAGTGTATCTTTGTCCTTGAAATAATTTCTAATAGGCAGCGATTGTGATTTGAGCCTTTGAAATACTAAGTAGGTGGCAGTGTGAGACTTTGAAAAACCATGTAGGTGGAAGAGACTGTATTCTGCGTCTCTTCAGAAACTATCCTGTTAGTCATGGATATCAGATTCCTCCTTCTGAGAAATGAGATTGACTGCCTGAGTTACATTACGTTATTTTAATAGAGCTCCACGCCTCCAAAGCATATTAACAAAAAATCCTCATTAAAAGTAACTAGTAAATAAAGCACATATAAGCTTGGATATATTATTCGTATATTTTCAATTCCAATTTGCAGTACATATTCAAATCTAACATTTATCAAGCACGATCGCAGTGCAGCCCCGCAGTCGGGCTGGTCGGCATAGAGGACCGCAGTGCAGATCCCGTAGTCTGTCCGCCGTCCTCAGCCGCGCTCACTGCAACATTAAAGACAGAGAGTCAGGAAAAACCTGAGTCAGTAGTTGACGGACTGTGACGTCCAATAGCTAGGAGGATCCCGATCTCTCTAACAGGGACGGAGACGCCAGAACCATCGCACACGCTATACGCCGCACAGAGCCTCGCTCTGTCTCACGTAATCCGCTCCGTCACTACCACTGCCAGCCCCACCATGCTCTGCTAGAAATATACACATCCGACAGATATGAATACGCTCGTGGCTCGGATGGAGATGTCAGAAACAGCGAACAAGCGACAGAAACTCCCTGGGGATCTCGCCGCGACCAGCGTGCTGGCCGCCGAGTCCCCGGCGACAGTTGTCTGCGCGTTATATTGGCTCTGCCGACCCCCGCCCTGCCTCGAGACACCGAGGCCCTGCTGGCCAATGAACCGCACAACACGTCATTACTGACCTGTGCTGCACGGCGCTCCTCGCTGCTCTGTCCCGGAGTCGACTGCGCTCTGCGCCCGTCGAGGACCTCCTTTTATAACCTGCCAACAATAGCGGCGACTATTTCCTAGGCATCTCGACGTCACCGACACTTAATTGTTTCCTTGGAAACGAAGTGGCAGGGGGCTGCAAATCTTCTTTTCCCAGTATTATCATTAACTAACTATGTCAAATGAGTCACATGAAAAGTAATTCTGGACGCAGCACGACGCACGATACCAGCTGTTGTATGTAGCAATGTGACCTCATTGTCTTTGATCTAGGCGCAGGTTCTCTACTACGAATCTCTTCCAACTCTCTAGTTAAGGCACGCGATTTCATGTAAACATACTGATGAAAAAAAAGGTCGCCCATAAATGTTTTGGGCCTAATTTCGAATTTAAGCATCAATAGTCGGAAGCAGCCAGGGCCACTGCCGACAGGGGGCCCCGCACCACATGTATAGCCTAGGGGCCCACACAGCATGAGCTGACATACTGATAGAGATCGTCGGGCACGGCGCATGGATTTGTGCAGCTACAGCAGCGCTCTACTAAGAAGCTGATAATACCGTCAGCATGTAAGTAAATAGTTTTAGCACAGTTTCAGACCGCTATGAGGAGGGAATTATTTACATGTGGCTGGATAATGATGCTGGTAATTTGACGCTCATGAAAGCATTGTAAATTAAAATTAAATACCGAAATCTCAGGGATTCTACAATAACTGTGGCCCCGCAGTTTGATGATGGGTTGTTATGTAACTCGACGAGACAAATTGAAAGTAAACAATAAATTTTTTACTATCTCTCTTGGTTATCGAGAGATTATATCTCAAAAGTGAGGAGGTTAGGGTGAGATCTGGCCTGGACCAGAACAAAAAAATTCACGAAAACCACTACAGCTATCTACACAGTGGAACTGCACTATAGGTGTTTTATTTTCTTCCTAATGGTAGTTGTTATGTTGAAATACGGCCTGGACCAGAAGAAACGCCACGAAAAGCACAAGAAACTATACCTTTAGCCGATTTTTAACATGGTATATCTCGAAAATCAAACGAGATATCAAAAAAATTTATTCTTTTTTTCGATTTGTTTTGTCGAGGTCTACAAGAATTCATTATCAGATTGTGGCGCCACGATAATGATAGAAGTGCCGTAAAGTTTACTCCAAAAAAATCTTTGTTCTCTTAAACAAAAATCTGTTGGTTTAATTCAGAGACTTCGACCAAACTAAAACTTCACTTGCGTTAACCCCCAAAGGAATAATGTTTATCTTACACTTTGAGGTTAGCCAGAAAATTTTCCAAAAAACATCAAGTTCTACCACCTAACAATCAAAGTGTTCGTTTTGCTTAGTTAATAATTAGTTTCCCTGTCGTTGATCCTTAGAGTCGTTTCAAATTTCCCGTTTCGCGTCGATCAGCCTCCCAGCTGATGTCCAATATCGCCAAAGATGTTCAGCACGCCGACAAGTCTTCTTCTTATTTAACAGCACCAAGGATGCCCCGCATGCCGCAAACCATCCCCAAACATGTACAGCATGCCACCAAAGTCCTCCGTTCCACTAGTGCCAAAGATAATCAGTCCGCTCAAAATCCGTTGTTTCGTGACGTCATTAGGTTCCCGCCTTTCCACACGTTTACGTACAAAATAGCCAATTTCTATTCCAACCCTCACAATTTCCGGAATTTCTATATAAAAAGCTCGGAGAAACTGTTCTGGTCACTAAACGAACGCCATGTTGCGGTTTTATGGGTCGTCCACTCACACCAGCTATCACAATGTTTTTCGTTAAAACTCTCACACTGAAAAATAATGTGTATGGTCCAAATTCTTACCGCTAGTTGCTTTTAAAGATACAGATTCACTTGAACGGCGGCCACTCAGTTTCCAACTGAGAACATTCAGAAACTCAACTACTGAATGAATGAATACAGTCATTTCATAAAACTAATTTTAATTTAGTGCCTTTATTTTTCCCCAACACCACCAATTTTATAAACAAATTTGTAGGACTTCGATCATTCCAAAGTTATAGGATCTAGTCAGAGTAGAACAGCTATTTGTACACTTTTTCTTCACATTAACACGTTTACACCTTTTAACCTTAGACTTCACCAACAACAGCACTACTCCACGTTCGGCGACCTTGTACCTACCGCTGAGCACACCATGCGATCATCCGGGGTTCCCATTTCCGTGGCCATGGACATAGTGCCAATGACGTAACTAACCAGCGCCAATATTTTTAAAACTACCATGCTTGCTTACAAAGGAACACAAAGTGTTTCCGCTACAGAACCTTGGCGAAAGAAGATATGTTAGTGATACTGGGCGTGATATTGATCGGTACGCAGTATGTAGTGACCTGAGGAAAGCAGCCTAGCATGAAGGTAATGCATTGTTATTATTGGAACACAGTTAAACACATACATAAAGCGCGTAAACCTAACGGCAGAGATTCTACTTGCAACTTATATGGGGTCCAAATAATGGGCTGTGGCTGTGAACACTACTGATGGATGGGGTTACACTAAGTAGCTATCTGTCAAAATTAGTTATAAAAATATACCAAGGTGCTTGGTGCAGCTGAATTGGAACCCGCTTCCATTTGTTTTGTGTTTGAAGTTGCTGTTAAAGGGATAACAATGATTTTATGAAAAAGGAAGAGATAACCGTTGATACCAACGCCGCAAGTGAAGCTAGTGGAGAACAAATGTAGGTCTATGCCTAAGTGTGAGAAAGAGAACATAACAAAGCCAGATATCATATAAGTGAACTCTAGGAGTCGAATGAATAAAGTTAAACCTATCTATAGTTCGTTAGAGATGCACAAAACCCAGACAGTAATAGGACAGAGTAAGAGTGCTAGAAAATGAGGTTTCCAGAAGATTTAAAGAGTGATTGGTACAGTAGTATTCACAATGACTACCAAAGTCCCCACGAAATGACACACATCAATTCAGAAAACAAGAGGCTAAGCAAGATAAAGTATGCAGGCTTAATTATGAGAGAGTATGGGATCAGGAATTGAAATATTATAGACAATATTTCAATAAGTGGAGGGGGGAACGAAAAGAGTGGCGAATGATTGTTAAAGGTATTAAGAGTTTGTAAGAATCCACTATATAATTTACTAAGGTCATTCACTCATCCACCTTGATAGCTATTGGTTGGAGGACGGTGTCACGTGTCAGTCTTAGCTCGCAAAACAGCGACCAAGATATCATTAGAAGAAATTCTTAGTTATGTCCACAGTTTAATATCTGAGCAACTGCTACCAAATTGCTAGAATACATTCATTAATTTCGCTTTTCGTAGCGTTTCATAGTTAAAAAATATCGATAAACATTAAGTCTGAAAAAACGTGGATCTGCTTTTCAGTAATGAAAGCAAGTAAAAAAAACTTAAAACCTGATGGTCTCTGCTGTAATCACGAATGCCAATTGTCATTCCGGCTTAAGATAAATTTCAATTTAGTTAAAACTTTCACTAATGTTGTTGCTTGATCAAAGTTTATGCATTACGGTTTATTTTCTTTTTATATATTTTACTGACAACTTTCGTTAACGGTCTTTCTTCATGTTCGCTGTACGTGAATTATTTGGTTATTTTAAGTGTACGTCAGACTAAATGTTACCGAATCAACTATTCTGGCAATTCATTTCTTCGAAGTTGCTCAACTGTTTAATAATATGGAATACGCATTTTAAGTTCCCTGGCCGTTACAGATACTATGACCAATGATTCAATGATTACGAGTGTTTGCCGTAGGGATATTCATGGAAAAAATACATCGATGTGATGGACTGAAACGTTTTATCGATGATTCAATATGCATCAAATAAAAACATCGATGTTTTCGATGCATCGAATAAACTTAATATATATATATATATATATATATATATATTTATCAGTTAATAAAGGTTAGGAAAGTCGAAAAATGATTTAAAGTTTAGTAAAATAGAGAAATGACACATTTATTTGAATCAATTATCAAATTATCAATTAGTCTTTCACAAAGGCAGTTTAGGAATAACTGGGTTTTCTAAATTAGAAATCCGAATAGATAGCTAGAATACAAGGAAAGCGAGGAAACGCTGAAAGAGAGGCAATATTGGGATTCTAACCTAATTATATTTTAAAAATCGCAATATTTCTTCTTATACTTTGTATAAATAAGATTTTATTAACGCGCTTTCCTTGTATTCTGTTACATTGTTGATTTAAAACTTCTGCAGCTTTCGAAAAAAGTCTCTGATCTTACTGACCTGGCTATCACAGTTTAATATTTAAGACCATTTTGTACAATTTTGGAAACTGTGGTTTATAATCGTACAATACTTCTGACGGATTTTCCTTCAGCCGGCCAGACGGGGTCCTCAAGTAGACAGACAGCTCATCAGAAACACTTTCTTCGGTCATGTTTGATTTCCAGTTTCGATGAACTAGTGTGTGATGATCGGTCCAAAGACTGAAATCTTCCACTGTTTTGTCCGAACTATCTGAATCAGAGTCTGTTTGCTTTTCTTCCAGCTCCCTCTTCATCATGTTGATCTTTTAAACACCATTTTCACAAGCCATCAGGTCTTCAAAATGTAGTTTTTGAGCCATGGGTCCAATAAGTTTGCGATAGCTAAAGACGAAACTTGTTCGATAGCACCCATCCGCTGTTGATTTCTTTCAGGGTGAGCCTATGTACTTCCGTCACTAAGGGTTCATAAGTCATAACTGCTTTGCGTTTTGAAAGCATGCAATGCACTAAAGGGATTACTTTAATGCTGATACAATGTTTCTCCACAGATTTATCTTTAGTCGCAGCTTCAACTCCAATTAGCCGGTCAGCCATTATTTTTATTTTTTTATTTTTTATGAACTCATAGAGGCAAAGGCCATAATACACTATACAGACATGTCTATGCGAATATCGTATCATTGAGTTCCACCCTACAGTCGAGGGAAATTTCAAGCAAATTGTAGTTTTTTGTTGAAATATCCAAGTTAAAAGAAAAAATGTATTTTGTAGGTGACAAAAATAACGGATAGCGATAGAATTTACTGTTTTTGTTTTGTTTTAAAACTAATCCTATCACGTCGAAAAAACGCGTGCGTTCTTCCGATGTATTGATGCATCGTTAAACATCTAGAGTAATCGATGCATCGAATTGATCGATGTTTTTGATACATCAATGTATATCGAGCATAACTAGCTTGTCCAGTCTCAATAAAAAACAACGTGATGTTTTCAAAGCAAACAGGAATTTTTTAAACTTTACAGAGTGAACTTTAAAGGTCAAATATAAGTCAAGTTTGCATTTAAGCAATTATACGATTGCGCTATCGTCCCTGTTCGTGTTTAATACCTACCTTTATTATGATATGTCCACAATTTAATAGTTAAGCATTTGTACAAAATTAATTGCCATAATACATTCATTAAGTTTGCTTTTCGTAACATTTCATAGTAAAAAAATGTAGACAAACATTAGTGCTGAAAAAAGTGAAACTGCTTTTCATTAATATATCGTTAATGACTGAAAAAAAAACTTCAAAAACCTTAAATTACTTATGTTCTCTGCTTTAATCGCGAATGCCAATTATCATTTCGACCTAGGTTAAATTTCAGTTTAATTAAAACTTTCGCTAATGTTCCTGCTTACGGTCTATTTGATTTTTACGTATTTTACTGACCACTTTCGTTAATGGTCTTTACTCATGTTTGTTGTACGTGAGTTATTAGGTTATTTAGACTGGACATCAGACCAATTCATTTCTTCGGAGTTACTCAACTATTTAATAATCTAGAAGCTGTATTAAGTTCTCTGGCTGTTACATACACTATGACGGAAGATTAAATTATGAATGCTTGCCAAGCATCAATAAAAAAAAAAAAAAAAACCAGCATGATGTTTAGAAGCAATTGCGCACTCCCTTTAAACAGAAATTCTTCAAATTTAACAGAGTAAACTTTAAGGGTTAAGTACAAGTCAAGTTTGTATTTCAGCACGTTCGAATCTACCAATTCGAATCTTTCAAACAATTTTATGATAGCGCGATCGTCTCTGTCTGTCTTTAAATATTTATATATTTGATATAATATAGTTGATATTTCTGAAATTTTCAAGTTCAAGAGATTTTATTCTCGCTAAAGGTGAATTATAGGTCAAGTTCGTATTTGGACAGATCAAGTCAACCTGGTATAATCTTTGATCTTAAAAACCGGAACTATTATAGAACCGTGAAGATAAACAAAAAACGGTCACAGGCTAACACTAGTGAAGTAAATAAATGCTTATTAAAAAAAAAGGGAGGGGGGAAATGTATCGTGTAACAAAGATTTAAGTAAAGAAAAGATCCAAATTTATTAAGGGGCGACAGGAGCATAAGGAACATATTAAAAGGAACTAAGAATAGCAGACAGGGAAGTTAAGAAAGAACGTATTTATGATCAGTTTTGAAACCAAAAAGGAATCATCCAATGACTGAACTAAAATCTTGTGTGATTATGTGTGAGAGAGGTAATTCAATCTTGTATAAGGATTAGAAAAAGTTGCGAAGAACACAAAAAAGGTACAAATATCAAGAAACTGGTTTTGTGAGACCGAAGGACAGAAGAGAAAATATCAGAGCAGGAGTTTTTCTATGTAAGTAGGATTAACTAAATGAAGAAATCAAAAATAGACTCAGAAGACACAATTACGTCGCTGAATGTGTTGGAAAACTTGAGCAGCTGACTAGAGACAATATTCATAGCTTAAGATTTCTACGTCCATCTGTAATTTGATTTAAATATAATTTTTACGTATCTTATATCTTTATCGAGCAATTCTTGTATATGTATATTTGGTATCTCGAAAACAGCTCTAACAATTTGGATGAAATTTCATATATAAATAAAGTTTTGCTTTTTACGTTGATCTAAATCGGTTTCTTCCCCGCAAAAACGCGATTTTAAAAAGTATGAAAAACTTTTGTATTTGGTATCTCGGTAACGGCTCTAACGCCATCTCGTAGGCATTTCAGGTACCAGAAAGCCTACTGATAGTTAATTTCTCTTTGGTTACAACAAAGAACTCTTATATCTCTAAACGAACAGTTCTTGTACACTAGCTGACAAATGCCAATATTTCTCACAGTATTGTGGTCACTCATCGAATGGTAATTTAATACTGTGGAAGAAAGTAAATGCATGCATGTTTATTAATTGAAAGATATTTTATTTTAAAGAGTAGTAATAAATATCAGTCTTATTGTAAAAATTCGCTATCATTGAATACTACATGGCCATTTTTAAAACATTAAAAAAGTTAATATTTAAAAAAATATATTGGCTTTGGCAGTTGTGATTTCTTTTCAAACTTCTTTACATAACTTCTTTGAAAACAACATTAGTTCCGGTATTTATAATGTTACTAGCCCCAAAGCTGGTAAAAAATGACGGGTTTAATGGAGTGTTATGGTAATTTATTTCTCTCCAGTTGCTTAACTAAATATAATTGTTATAAAACAAAGCACATTGTAATTTCTCGTTCCCTGTGCTGTAGCAAAAAGCCTCATTTGTCAACTTGGTCCAGGTTGCATTTCAGCCTAATCACAATCTTCGTTAATATTGCCGCTAGAAAAGCAAAGCTTCAATCACCCGCGAATAATTACATTCCCTGTATCGGATGCCAGTGTCATCATGCATCGCGACAAAAACTTGATCCCAAATCTTCACAGGTTCTCATACCTTTCTTTCTTATTACCTGTGATGCAGATCGATATTTTAACGGCTGAGACATCTTTCATCGGCTGAAATAATTACCCATGTGAAAACGAAGGATGCTAAAAATAAATCGCGATTAATTTGGATCTTCTTACATTCAAACCATGTAATGATTTATGTAAAAAAACTGATAATTAATAGCCCAATTTAATCGAAATACATATTTTTTTTCAGTGTTCTGACAATTCATGTCTTAGCAATTGCTTAAGTAAACGTAATGGTTATAAAATAAAATTCAGTGTAATTCCTCGTGCCTTGCGCTATAGCAAAAGATCTCCGTTTCTATCCGGGTCCAGGTTCCTTTCAACCTAACCACATATTACGCTAAACTTGCCGCCAGAAGAACAATACTTCAATCTCACGCATATTAATACATGTACTGTAGCGCATTTTACTGGCAATACGAGCAATGCATCGCGATTTGATCAAAAATCTTTAAGGTTTTCACACCTTTCTTTTTTGTTATCCGTGATTCATATTACAACTTTTGAATGGTTGACACATTTACAGGTTGCTGAAATGATGGCCTCAGTGAAAGCAAATGAAATTAAAATAAATCTTATAAAGATACATTATGCAACGTAATATTTGTTTTCATTGTAGTGTAGGCTGCACAGATCGCGATCATTGTGCAACTATTTTCGTTCAGACGATTTAATAACTTCAGTAATAGGACAAAGTTTAAATTGTTTTGAAAAAAAAAAAAAACCTAAATTATTAATGCCCTCTGCTGTAACGTCAAATGCCATTTGTAATTCCTACCAATGCTAATCAAAACTTTCACTAACATTGATGCTTGAAACTTTAAGCTTTTATCTTATATATCTATGGACAAAGAATTTAAGGATTACTTCTATATATCAAAAGAATATTACGTAAATATAAGCGTCCAATGATTGATATGTCGTTTTAAACGCAATACATACTTTTGATACTTTTATTTAGTGTTCTGTCAGTTAATTTATCGCGGGTGCTTAGGAATGTTATTAAATAACGTGTATAACCAAGAACAATGGCGTAAAGCGTGACGTCATGGCATGACAGATGACGTCAGAAATGACCAAGGGTTGCTTCTTATAATATTAGATCGTTTACTTCTTGACCGTATGTTGCTTCAACACAAATGTCAATATTAATTGAATCTACGAACGCGTGAGAAAGCTTGGTCAAGTGTCGGTACGAAAAAACAGGTTCTGGTGAATACAATCCTGCGCTTTGAAGCGTCTGACGTTGTGTTTTATTAATGGCCATCGCGAAGGTTACTTTTATTGGGAAATGTTTTCTATCATTTGGAAAGGCACGGTTGGATTAGAAGGTGTGAGGTTAATGCAAAGAATGAGCATAGTTGTATCAAAGTGATTGAATTTACTACTGATGGTGTACACGTCTAAATGAATTCCCACTCACCTTGCACCATTAATTAATCACTGATTAGTATTAATATTTCTGTTTAACATAATAATAGGATTTTTCTTGAAAGCAATTTGTGAAATGGTAAACAGGACGATTTCGGAAATAGCTCTAGCGTTTTGAATGAAATTTCGTATGTAGGTGACGTTTTGATTATCAAGTTTGTAACAGAGAGCAATTCTTGTATTTCGTGTCTCGTAAGCGGCTCTTAACTCATCTCGTAGAAGTTTCAAGTACAAGTAAGCCTACCAATGTTTGTTAAGTTTTTCTTTGATCAGAGCGAGGAATTGTATCGTTCAAAATGCCTAGGAAGCCTTCAAGAAAAATTTTAACTTTAATCAAATCCAAAATCTTACACACTGAACAGAAATCGAAAGATGCCGAGCAAAGATCAGTCACCCAAGTTCTAATTATTAATAGCAGATACGATTCTGCCGGGTTGCCTATCAAAATATGGCCACAAGTATTTTTCATTAAATTAAAAAAAAATTAAAACAATCAAAAAGTCTTTCATTTGTTTATTAAATATACTATAATTCATTTCAAAGAGAGACGTGTAAATAACTTAAAACTTGTGGGTTGCCTGTGTGAAAGCAGGGTTTGCCAACCGTCTGATGGACGGTGCAGTTCATTAACTCTGACACGCTTTTACATATCTTTAACACCTGGCAGTCCCTACTTGCAGCCACTTTTACATAGGCAACCCATTTCTTTCAAGTTCTTTGCATGTCTTTCTTTGGAAAGCATTATAGTTTAATTAACGAACAGTTGAAGGATTTTTTTTGAAAAACGTTTTTGAAAACTTAATTAAAAATACTTGCGGTCATATTTTGATAAGCAACTCTATTCTGCTATTAATAATTATACATAAAACTTGCATTTCAATCAAATAACAGATTGACGTAGAAATCAAGGTGCGTTGAAGATGAAGTTGCATCGGGCATGTAGGTTGTATTTACACTGAAACTGGAGACTTGTTGCATATCAGAAAAGTGGATATGTGGCATAATAATAATGAGTTTAGGCTTATAGAGTTGAGAACTGCAAACCTATTAGCTCGATATCCACTTATATCAGGAATAAGATGAGTGTTATGGAGGATAGTAATTTGTAAATTAGAAAACTTGTTTTATAAATGACACTCGTGTGTTTCTATGCATCTATCATTGCAGAGGATTATTTGCACCATTTCGTATCGATGGACAACATAGGTCAAGGAATATGACACTGGATCTCTCTTATGCGTTGTAGAACAGAGTTGCTTGTAGAAGGTTCGAAAACAATTGTAAAATGGTAAAACCGTTGTAAGTCAGAATGTCTTGGTGAGCAAAAGAAGCGAAGAGTCAATGAAGGTAATGCGATATCAAAAGAGGTGTACAGCCAGGATTTAATTTATTTCACGAAGAAATAACGTTGTACGGTGGAAATAAAGCTAGAGAGGGCTGAGAAGGGCTAAAGAGGCTTCACGACTGGATATCTGGTTATGTAATGGAACAACGAAAGAAGAGTAATAACAAAAATAGACAAAGAAGTGGGAAATTAAATATTTCGTATTACTGGGTAATGCAAAGGAATTTCTTGCTAAAACCGTAAAATTTGATCGGTTTCACATGTTGTTGGGCAGGACACATTACGGAGTCCTGTATCTATCAAAGAGATTGATGAGCGTGTATATCGCGGAATGGAAGGAACTATTCTATAATTTCCTGAAATAGTATTCAGTAACCTGCCTGGTTAAGGATTTGGGTTGGAATCATATTGAGAGATGAGATTAGAGTGCTGGTGTGTTTAAGGCAAAAATTATATATGGGTGACGCGATAACCTTTATTGGGTTGTATTTTGTGTTTACAATGTTATTAAATCTACAAAAGCTTTTCACGATTTGTGACTCGTTACTCTTAACTTTGAATGTTCTGCAGTTAAATGCTAGTTATATATCAAGTTCTTTCCATAGAATCAAGGCCGCCATCTTATTTACTCAGATTTAACAAGAGTCTTGAAATTGCAGTGGTGGTGAGAAAATTGAAAATTAAGTTCAAAGAACAATATTCAAAGCAAATTTTGTCTCTCAGGTATCAGAATTGACAAACAATCCTCCTAATTGATTTATCTTTTAGAAGATATTGGTAACATTCCCAGAAACACAGAATTCGCTCGTAATATATCATTCATTTTTTAGTTTTACTGATATTAACTGATTATGGTAACACTAGTAATTATTGTTTAATAAATACGCCACTACAACTGTTGGATTTTATTTATTTTCCGGACGCGTTTCGCCTCTCGTCGAGGTAGATATCTTCAGCGTACAGTTTTGCTGTAATATGTGATTGGTTATAGACTTTTGAATATAATGATTTTTACCTTTAACGAAATTACTCTTATATAGGAAGCATAATATTACTTATATTTATATATCAGTTTTGGATTACCATACAGGACGTTTTGTTTATATAAGTATACTAAGATAGGCTTTATGTTGCGACTTACATTTGCGTTTTAAGGTGGTGTCGTTGGTTGCCTGTGACCTCAACCAGCATGTTGTTTACACTATTGCACTTGGTTTTACAATTTTGGTATAGTTTGCTCTTATGACTAGACTAGAAATCAATTTTGAAGCATAGTTTTCGATGCACGACATTGTCAAACTTAGTTTTCGTGTGCGCTTTTGCTGTTCAGCTGTTTTCCCGGCGGTGCTCTATCGAAATGTCGTGAGCGGTGAGTTTGAATTTCGTAAGGGCTCTTTCATATTTGTTTTAGGTGCTATTATTTTCCACTTATTTTACAGATACTGACTTTTAAGTAAGTATAACTGAGATCTGTGCTGATGTAATTGTGTATAAGACTGAGCGACAAGGACATTGATCATGAATGGCGATGGGGAACGCTCCTCGTGGATCATCCAATTCAATGGCCTTAATCAATCACCCATGATTTCGGTAGTCCTACGGAAATTAAACTTTCAATGTCGGAAATTCCTAAAGAAAACCAAGGAAAGTAGTTTCGCGTATCGTTCGCATTTACCAACATTAATGTTGGATCTTACACAAATATACTTCTAGAGTAAAGAAAAATGATGGCATCATCTTTTACTAGAACGTAACATTTATAAATCAAAATTTAAATTATGATATTCAAACAGACAAGCCTTTAATGAGTTGACTGATTATAAAACTACATTGTCTGTTTAACTATTTTTGCATCCTAAATACTTAAGTCATCAAAAGTTGTTAACACCATCGTCATCAGAATTAATAATTCTGCACTTTTGTCAGAATAATTTGTCACAATTTGTTTAAAGTGATGTATCAAAATAGATACTAGCCCAAAAAGAAACCTATTTGCTTGAGACCATTTGTCTGACCTGGTAGACGTGTGGACGGATGCACGGCCACTTCTGACTGAGCCCTCCAATGCACTGCGTGTAACCTCTCTAATCTCCCCCGCGCAGCTTCTAAGCGATAAAACCAACGGGGAAAAACTCTAACTGACACGTCTTTCCCTCACAAGGTCCAAGGCCACGGATTATTTCACTGAAATATGTCATCCAATCACCTGCACATCAGCAGCATTTTTCTTAAATTTATAATATTCTAAATCAGCGTAAAATTAATAAGAATAGTGGAAATGGGATTGTAGGTAAATTTCCACCGGAGCATGCGTTCCATTACAATTAAATTCTAAAATGGTTCCATTACAGGTGGCGTCCATTCAGGGAAAACATATTGCGTGCACGCAGTTTTGATTTTCAAGCAGTAATGTTAGCGGAGATTGTGAATAATGCATTTTGCACCAGCATAACCACTGAATGCTGTATTCCTTGGTACACCCCATAATTAGAGGGCTTTAGCATTTTTTACCGAGCGTGGTGGGTGAGCGGTTAACGCTCTGGCCTCGCATTCTGGAGGACACCGGTTCGAATCCCCATCCGGGCATCCAGATTTGGGTTTTCCATGGTTTCGTCAAATCACTCCAGGTGAATGCCGGGATGCTTTCTTCAAAAGGTCATGACCGAATTCCTTTCCGTTCTTTGTCTCCAGTCTCTTTCCACCTCTAATGACCTTGACGTCGATGAGGCGCTCTTCAAATGAACGTAATCAAGCTTTGATTTTCTTACGGACCAGACTACCATTAAGAAAGAAAATATTGAAATCTGTAAGGGTAAAATACAAAATAATTTTCCATCGCCATTTGATCCGTATTTCGATTTTCGCTCCTTTACATTTTGGTCGATGTCTCTTCTACTCGAAAAATCACATACGTTTATAATTTTTCCCTACTATTTGTAATTACAAAATGATTATTGAAACCGTAATTCATTAAGTTGTTTAGTTTCTTTCATGAAAGAGTAATAATCTAGTAATTCTCTGCATTATCTATAAAATTAAAATGATACACTCCACGCGTGACTGTATGCTAAATTTTAGCTTCTAATCTAACCATAGCAAATGATGAAATGTATTTATGGATGGTTCATTTGAATTCAAAATATTTATTTTGACTTAAGGCCGGTAAACTGCTTTATGAAACATGGGCATTTAAATGTATCTATCAAAATAATTTCGTCATTTTGTGTGTTCGCTATTTAAATTTGGTCTATTATCATTTTGAATTTCACGAAAATAAGTATTCCTTATTTCTTGTCTCTCTCTCTCTCTAATGAAATTACTGAAATTAAAAAATCAAAAGACACTTAACCAAAGTTTAACATTTTAAATAATCAAATGACCAGATAGTATCTGGCAGAATCGTTACATTCCTTTTCAAAGTATTCCTTTCAAATTTTCAAACATTAATCTCTACTTTATCCGAGTCTTTCGTTTTACCAAAGACCACAGAGTGTCTCAATGCGGGGAATTCACGTAAGAACGCTGGCTCCGATCCTATTTCAGGCGCACACACACGTTCGCAAATTATTTTTTTATTTTAATAATCTATTCGTAACATGTATTAACTATGCTTATTATATTTTTGGGTGGGGTGGGACATTCTCCACCAGTGAAAAACTGTTACTGACCTGTTGGAATTTGGATTAACTGTTTCCTTATAGTGTCCTCTTCACGTTTAGCACTCTCCTTTTCCGAAAAAGTCGCCACGAATTAAATTAAAAATGCCGAAATATGGGATGCTCCAAAACCACGAAATGTTAGCAGCACTGTAAAAATGACACTAAAATTATCGGTACAGGGATCATATCAACCTAAATAGGTTCGTTTTGTCATAGTGATCATGGTCAGGTTAAAATTCGGCCTGGACCAAGAGTAAAAAGTTTACGGGAAATTCGTTCTGAGCAGCCCATGTCGCAAACCAGAGACAAACTGCGCATTTGTTTACAACTGAAGCAATCGATTATCTCTGACTGCTTATATCGATTCCAAGGTCTGTAAAATATATTATATATAATTTTAGCTATCTGTTTTTCTTTAAGTTCCTCCGTTCGCCCAATATTCTGGCCGCTAGTTGCGCTATCTACCAGCCCTCGAAATGTTGCTTGTTGCTTCTATATAAGTTCAGAGATTAATTTCGACTGTTTTGTTTCACCAAAGAAAACAAAGTAAGGCCGGTAGCTGCGCCATCTACCAGCCATCTGAGCGAACTACGTAGGCGAGCGAGCGTTTTATTTTACTTAATTTAATGTATTTGTAACGCATATTATATATAGATCTTAGCTTCCTTCAGTCCTTCTCCATATAATCTTTAACTATGCCAAATCTCACACTTCTCCGTGCGCGCAATATTCTTAAAAATGTAAAATAAGTTTTCACTTAGCGTATTAATATATAGATATCTGAACGCTTTAACTATGTCTTCTGTTCGTACATAGACAGCAGAGTCAACTATATTTCATGAACAGCTTCGTATGTTAAATATATGTCTTCAATTTTGATGGAACGCGTCCCATTGCAATCTGCATACACAGGTATTAAATTCTATTAGTGCAATTTCATCACCCACTCAATTCTGCACTTAACGAATTTAATTTTCAAGTGTTTCAGTATTTTAGATAATTGTTTGTCACAAAAGAAAGATTTCCCACTCCTTTTTCAATTAGGATCGGTTAGCAGCTTTTGGTCGTGGTCATCTTTTCCTTTTCACGTACCACTCTTAATTCTGCTATCAATTTACTTCCAAGTCTCATCACC
>JARYHS010001389.1:0-47821 GCA_031002005.1 Vandiemenella viatica | reverse complement strand
TTTTCATGAGGTTAACATCAGTATGTATGTATAAATATTATGTATATTAGTAGCAAAATACGTTAGACTAATAACAATGTTTTGATTCAATAGGTACATGAATTAACAACAACTTGAAATGAAGCGGAAGTACAAGGTATTTCATCATTGACAATACCTTTAAAATTTAGCACGACATTACAATGTAATGATTGATTGTTTTTTCAAAGATACAGCTAGGTGTCAGTTTGCGTTATATCCTGATTCTGTTGTCTTCCAGAAATTTAATTACTGCTTGATAGACAGCGACGTCTTCCAAGGTCAGGGGGAGGGTCACATTTAGTGGTAGCTGTAACCCTAGTCCCACAAGTTCCTGTGTAAATAGCGTGCACTTTCGCCATTTCTCCTTACAAGCAAATAGGAGGTGATTTGGTTCGCCTTCGCTCATTCCATCAGAGGTGTAACATGGTGTGCATGCGATGCAGGTTTTTGGGGAAAAGTCCATGGTTAAATTTCAGTCTTGCGATGGTGACAATCATTTTCCTGGATGTTCCAGCCTTGACAGTCGTCTGAAGAAGGCCACAAAATGATGGCCGAAACGTTAGGTTTCGATAAATTGACGCGGTTCAACCCGTAAAATCAAGATAACATCGACAACGACCGCTGAAGTCTGCGCATCCACTTAATATTAGTGGATGTTGTGGTTAGGTTGAAATACAGGATGGATCAGAATGAGAACTGGCGCGCTTTATTAAAGCACAAGGGACGATGGAATTAGTTCTATAATTTACGTGATGCAGCATAAAGTTTTATAAGTCCTAGTTAATTTGTAATTCTATTGGTTCCGTGTATCGTCACTATCTCAGTAGCGCGTAAGAAGTTATAACCCTATGACGATATTAACTGCAACCGAAAATGTACATTACAAAATCTGGCTTATGAGCATGGGCTTCGAAGCTAGTTGATAAATAACCACTATTTTACTTTTCCCGTAGATACGACTTTAAAAAAAAGTTAAGAACAGATTTATATTTTCTACTCTGGAACAATTAGTTTGTCAATTGCATTAATTTTAGCTCTTTTAAACGTTCTTCCTTTGTTATCTGAAAACGACTGTATTCGATGTCTGTGGAAAGCAATGAGTAAACCTGACACCGAGAGGGGCGGTGTAACGGTTAGCGTTCTCGCCTCGCATTCGGGAGGACGGCGGTTCGAATCCCCGTCCGGGCATCCAGATTTGGGTTTTCCATGGTTTCCCCAAATCACTCCAGGCAAATGCCGGGATGCTTCCTTCAAAAGGCCATGGCCGAATTCCTTCCCATTCCTTGCCCCCATCCTTGCCCCCCATCCTTTCCCGTCTCTAAAGACCTCGATGTTAAAAAGAGACGTAAAGCAGTTACCAAAAAAAAAGTAAACCTGACAGTACCGGCTACGAAATATGAATTTCGTTTGTGTTGGTAAAATGCGAATTGGTATTAACAGTTCCCAAATGAACTATTCGTTTTAAGATTCTTATTACGTTTTATCCACGTATTCCGTTTATTTTAGTATAAAAAAAAAAAAAAAAATTAAGAAACTAAATATTCGAAGTCAAAAAATAAAACAGAATCCAAGCCCGATCATAGTGTAATCTTTTTTCAGTGTTTTTAAAGCAGTGCACATCTCAATTACAGAGTGATCTGTGCACATATTTCTCCTATTTATAAACTGTTATAATTTCGAGCTCCGTTCCTCAGCACATACAAGTCTCAAGCTATTTTCGCAAATTTTAATCTAGACTATTAGCTCTAAAAATTTGAAAACACAATCCAAATTGCTCCACTAGTTTCTGTGTGATGTCATATCAAACCTTCAGACACACGCAGCTTGGTTACAGATTTATAACAGTATATGTAGATAATTGCATATTAACTGATGGTCAATAAATTAAGTAAGCTATAACAGCACAAAATGTAAAAAAATAGCAATTTCTGATTTTTTTTCTACAGTCGACCATCTGGCAGCTCAGCTTCAATATCGTCCGAGCAAAACAGACGGAGTGGCGCCGCTTGGAAGTCGGAAGGAAATCATGCACCGGGCGGGCGGCGCCGCACGCGGCGGCAGATCGTGCGGCGCGTCGTATGTTTTGTCCCATTGAATTACAGTGGATCATGCTCCGACTCGACCACCGCGCGGCAGAAACCGCTCCGTCTGCTTACAACTGTAGTAGAGCTTTGCCTCACAGCATATACGTACACTACCAGCTTACCACCACCTACTGTGTGGCGTGTGTTTACCGTGTTTCGATTAGAGTAGTGTTTCTCAACCTACGGCCCGGGGACTACTAGTGGCCTGCTAACACGGTACAAGTGGTCTCCACACCATAAAAAATTTAGATACCGTACTTCTACTGAACAAGGCTATAATCACAAGCTATTACTATTTTAATGACCAGGCAAAAGTCTGGCATTTCCAGGATATGTTGATAGGACAGCACTGTTCCTGCAGTAGCTCATCACTAAATACATTTCCCATTTGCATCAAAAATAGCGCCGTTTATTTAAGAATTATGTTAATGACGGTTTTCTGAGTGTTTTGTAGTAGGTGTGAGAAACCGTGGTAAGTAAGAGTGATGAAGTGAACAAGAATAAAAGTTGTCAGGTCTGGCTTACTTTGTGCATGCAGGTCGATAGTATTGTGTAGCATCCAGCACAAACAACATTCATTTGGTTATCATATCTAAATAATAATAGTTTTGTCAATATGTAATTAACTGTTAATAGTTTTCCATTTCATAACTGTACTTTCGTACAGGTAAAAAGATGCTTTAGATTTATTATGTTATAAATTATAATAGTAATATGTCCCAGATGTTAATTAGATGCACATATGTTAGTGGTCCGCAGCATTATTTTTGTCAATTTACTGGTCCTCGACTTGAAAAAGTTTGAAAAACGCATGATCAGTGGAATTACACACGACAACAGTGTCGACTTCGTCTAGCATGTAATCAAACTTTGTGCGGGGGGAGCTGTCTGGAGACTCGTTGACTGAGTTTCAGAGCGAGTGAGTCAGAGAGTTAGGAAAACCGAATATTTGAAAACGTCGCTACGAATAAACTAGACTAGACGTTGGAGATAACAACAGTGATAGAGAACAACAAAATTAAATTACCTTGAAGAATAGTAAAATAACAACTTAAGAGAGTTAAATGCAACCTTATTTTGTGGAACAGAACACAAACAATGCGTGAATGCAGAAGAACATTTAACTGTGAAAGCGTATGTCTGCATAATAAAAAACTATATAGAGCGCAATTCTACAGGGTGGTCCCAAATTCATGGTACAAACTTTAATGGTAGGTAAAGGACATTGTAACAATGATTTATTGTATAGGAATGTATGGTCGTAAGTGACGCGGTGAGGCAGCAAACAGGGGTGCCAGCACACTTCAGAACTGATGTACGGTCTTACCTGAATGCCACGTTTGGGACTCGATGGATTGGGCGTGGAGGACCAGTACCTTGGTCACCCCGATCTCCCGATTTATCGAGCATCGATTACTTTTTATGGGTACATCTAAAGCATCTTGTTTATGAGACTCCAGTTGACTCAGATGTGGATCTCGTTGCTGGCATATCCGTAGCTGCTGCAGGTGTGCGTGAAATACCAGGCATCTGTGAACGTGTACGCCAATCGCTCCACCGACGCTGTCAAGCACGTATCGTTACTGGTGGACGCAATTTTGAACACTTAAAGTAAACATGACACTTGTCAACAACGCTTTCAATAAAAGCTTTGTTTTTCTTTTCGGCTGTTATTTCCCCTGTTTACGCCACACCGCGTCACTTGCGACCATACATTCCTATACAATAAACATTGTTACAATGTCCTGTACCTACCATTAAAGTTTGTACCATGAATTCGGGACCACCCTGTATAAATCGTTGTAAGGCGCAAGTTGTTTGGCTTCGTCGTTAGTTCTCGACGAGGTGACCAGCGCATAACGAAAGACGTTCTGTGAGTTATTAAATTTTCTAAATGCTACTGTTCAACGTGCGTTTTGCCAAAAATACTGAAATCGTTCTTCCGATAACTGGAGTATCATTCCCAGTTTTCACCAGTATAATGAAAAATAAGTATAGTAATCATTCAACTTTTGCCGAACATCTCTTAGAAAATAACCATACGCCCACTAACATAAATACACACATGAGAATCCTAACAACAAACAACACAAAACACAATATTCTAACCCTTCAAGAAAATTATCAAATCCAGAAAGCAATAGTCTCAGGAAAACACGTACTCAATGATCATATAAATTTAACCAACCAAACTTTATTCAAGCTAATAAACACCGAAATTGACACATAACAGCATTAAACACTCAAATTTCACCACAACAGTAATTTAACACCACATTTCATTTCCCCCATCCACAAGACATACACATTTTGGCTAAAACAAAGGAAAACACACACAAATGTAAGTACGAAATTTCAAATTCTCCGCTCACGCCACTTCCGACAGAGAACCGCCGAAAACAGCTGAACAACAACAGCGCACACACAAAACTAAAGTTTGACAATGTCGTTGGAAAAAACTGTGCTTCAAAGTGTTTTCATAAAAGACCAATTTTGTACAAAATATGTAAATATGCACAATAGTTTAAACAACATGCTGGTTGAGGGCACAGGCGACCAACAACCACACCTTAAAATAGAAATGTAAAATGTAAGTGATAATATAACAAAAAATCCTTATCATGGAACACAAAACTAAGGCACTATCAAGCAGTGGTTAGACCAGAAACGCTGTATTCGGCAGAAACGCTTAAGCTAACAAGATATGGGGATCTTGAAAAACTGGAAAAAGTAGAAAGAAGAATCTTGAAAAAAATACTGGGACCCAAACCTAATAGTAATGCTGAATACAAATTAAGACCAAACCGAGAACTATATTCGAAAATAGAAAAATTAACAGTTATAATGAGGAAAAGAAGACTGAAATTTTACGGGCACATATACAGAATGGATAATAATAGACTAACAAAACAGATCTTCACCCTACTGAACAAATACAAATCCAAACCCACATGGTTCACTGAAACTAAAAAGGACATAAAAAATGCTGGAGTGAAAGCAGATATAATAGACAACAGAACACTTTTTAGAAAAGTAATTCACAAGGCAGGTTTTCAGGAGAGACAGAAATACATCAAGGGAAGGAAATGGACCCAGGAACAAAAGGAACAACACTCTCAAAGAATGAAGGAAGTTTGGAAGCAAAGAAAATTAAATACAAAGAAACATAGCCAAAGTTGATTTATCGTACCTCCAAATGGGTTATTCGGAATAATAATAATAATATGAATCTACCACATTACATCTATGTAAACAAGACGTTCTGCTTGCTAATTTAAAAACAGATATGTAAAAATATAAGTCATCTTTACGCTTCCTATATATAAGAAAAATTTCGTTATATGTAAAAATAAAACCATTATGTAAAATATCACAAATTACAGAAAACGTTGTACGCTGATGATGCCTCGACGAGAGGCGAAACGCGTCCGTCAAATAAATATTATCAAAAACAGTTGTACTGGCGTAATTATTAAAGAATAATTATTAATTTAACAAACAACTGAGGAAGAGATGGCCTACAATAATCACATATGAAAAATAATGTATTTGCATAGGTAAAAGTTCTGGTCGGCCACTTGTGTATTCAGAGAATGTGAAACACATTCCGCAAGCGTTCACTAGCAGTCCAAGAAAATCAACTCCACTATCCAGCCTGGAAGTATACTTTCTCCAGTGAACGAAAAATTGTTGAATAGATGTATTTGTCGAAGAACAGATCGCAACCAGGCTCTTCGTCACTGATCTGAGCCACCTCGATTTTTCTCTGTCGGTTATTATTTTCCTATTCCAGTAAGTAGTAGATATATTAAGTTCGTCAGGTGATCCTATTTTAAAGAACCTAAATACTCATATTATATGCGTCATAGATTATAATCTTTATCTGATTAAATTTATGCTTCCAAATCCTAAATATTTCTGGTGGAATTTATGTTTGCAACCTCGCTCTTACATCGCATTCCCTTAGGTTTCTATTTCTACACCTGTTCTAGAATCATTTTTTCATTCATTTGTTCTAACTTTTAGAAGCAATCATATCGTATTCATCTAGATCGGATACTTTGTTTGGTGCGTGAATTTTCACTCTTACAGAGTGGACTTGTAATGTCCAATATGTCTTTTATTCACTTAAAAATTTCGTTCGAAGAAAAATATTTATGTATGAAACATTTTGTTTGTTCTGTAATCCGGGAAAGAGTAATTTGGTAATTAAATTGCGGCTAGTTATCCCGGGGAAAAAACATCCGTTTTATGAAATATTAACAATGGCGATTTAAATGGAACTAATATTATGTAACGAAAAGAAAATCGCAAATAAAAAAGTATACTACAATGTCACCAGGGGTATCACTGACAAAGCGACCTCTTTTGGCGCTGACCCGGAACGTATATAGCCGACTTCAGCTGCGGAATCTTCCAGTCACTTGTCAGCTGGAAACAGAGCAAACTTGGTTGCCTACATTTAGGCTGCATATCGCAACGGAATACTATTGTCTGTTAGGATTTAAAAAAAAAATAAAGGCACATGCAACAAAACCTTTTTAAATATTTTAGTTATTTGATAAATACTACTAAACACAACGATGAGACTGACACTACCTTGAATAAACCTACGAACATCACTATCAAAACTTTTCAGTTTTCTGACGTTTGAGAATTTTAATAATACTTCGTTGTTCCAGGCTTTGAAGGAGTTCTACTTCACCAATAAATTTAAAACAGATAATACTGTTCGCTTATGACCACTATACAACTAGCAAAAACTTACATCGAGCAATAAAATAAAAAAATGACACATTCGCATTATGCTCATCATATACAAATTTCATGCAAATATAATCGTTAAATATCTTTGATGTTTCTCTGTCACTCATTGCAAAACACATTTTTATCTTTCTGCTGTTAATAGTGACACAAACTACAGCCAAAACCGGAGCTTTTAAAAAACTGTAAAAAATTCACTTGATTACTCGACAGCATATAAATTTCTTTTTTTCTATGTCTTTCCAGACTACTGATAGCTATCCCAAAGATAGCTGTCTCCACTAAAACCAAGCTATACTGTTAAAAACAAACTACGGAAGTTTGTTATCTCATTATTATAAATGGAACATTAATATTTATAACAAAAGTAATAGAAAAGACGTTCGAATTGCAGCAGTAAACGATACACCTTTATAGATACCATAATTTAACTAAGCTTCCGCATCAAATTACGGCATTCATATATCTGCCTGAATAGATTCCAGTAAGTCTTAAATTTCTCTACAATTGAACTGTTACTATCCGAATAAGAGTGAACAGAAAACTCAAATGAATGAAATGTTATTAAATTTAACAATGTCGTCATCCTGGCTAGGAAAAATTTCTTTTTAAATTGTGTGTAAGTTTTGTCACATTGTTATATTTAATAGAAAATCTAGTGACAAGCAAGCATAAACTTAGTAATGCATACATACGTCCAAAACCGCCAAAATCGTATAAGAAAGAGACCCAATTTTCCCTAAAGACTCCGATTTAATGTTTTTCTTTTTACCTGAAATTTACATACCGTATTAAAAATATGTGGTAATTGCCAGATCCAGAAATATCATTACAAAACAGATACAGGTAACCATAAAGCTTTAAGAAGTGTTAAAATTTCGCACTTTTGCAGTTTTTGTTTGCTCTTAGATAGTAGAGCACCTGACGAAGAATTGGTGGACTGGAGATGTAAATCATTAGTAGGGCTTGTAAGATGAGGCAGCCGTAGAAAAACTGAATTTACACCACCTCCATTCCAATACGTAAGTTTTGAGCCTCTGTTTCTGACATATGCCACAATTGGGACTACCTTTAATCCCCTTTACAATATTTTCCTGTACTATTGTACAAGCGTAATTAAGAAAGGAGAATATATGAAACACTATAGGTCATCTACTGTTCTTAGTATTCTTAACATCAAATACTATACTTGTGGTACAGAAAATTGTTTAAGTACAGACCACTACGCTAGTTAATGATCGCACTGTTTATGGCTTTATGCCTACATCTGCTGAAAAGATTCCTCGTGCATTTTTCAGACTGCTGTCTCAAGAAAGCAGATTTATGAAACTGGAAGAACATTGCTAAGCCTTTTTGTGTAGGCTGGAAATTTTTCACTTATTTCGTCCTTTCTGAACACAATGAAAACGTTCCAGGAGAGACGCGACAGGGTTTAAATGAGTGGTTTTCCAAAAAATACGAACAGCAATGCAGGAAGGTACGAAGGAGAGGTCAAGAGTAATCACTTCAAGGCGGGTTTATATGCAAAAAGATTATCGATATATAGCAGAACAACAAATAACTAGAGATACACTTGGTGGAAACACTTGTCATCTGTGTCAATTCTCATTGTTGTTTTGTTGTACTTCTAACCTCAAGTATTGCATCAAAATAACGCATTCACTCCTTTGAAATACTGTGTTGGTGCCGAATACTTTGTATGCAATGGGCGAAAAGAAGTATCGAAGATAATTGTTCAAAAAAAATCTCCAAACAGCTATATTTCCTTGTTAAGGAAAGTATTATTCAGTTTGTTGGGGCTGTTCTGCAGAAATGCGTCAGGGAATAATAATTACAGGGACAAGGCAACAGATGAGGGACAGCTAGCTGATTAACTGGGTCAAACAAAGAAAATTAACGGTCTACGTCTTTGTCTCTTCCTGATGCAAGTAGAAAATCGTCTTGGGAACACTTGGTAAATGATGTTACTACTTACGTAGAAATCCCCTGCGGCACCATGCTCAGCACTCATGAAACGACTAATTAAATACAATGACAGGCCGACGTCACTTCATAAGCTCAACAAAACCTATACAGAGGTTCGCACACCGAAGAGTAGAAACTGAGCGTCAAAGTTGATTTTATACACAATCGTTACACTTCATCTGTAGCAGAAGGCATTTCTCCTGTTTTCTTACCAGATGCGAGCAGAAAGATGGCTGTCATCAGGAGAAGACACGTCCATCCAGGACGTAACCTCCGGCGCCCCATCTTGCCTAGCACTGAGCCTGATAAAGCTCCGTTGACCGGCTTATATAGACTCGGCGACAGATAAACCTCCTGGCAGCCTCCGTCAGCTACAAAACTACGGATTCCGTATTGGATCGTATACTGTAACAACGTCCATAATCCTAGACTTCTCTACTCTATTAAGCCAGATCTGACCTCAGAAATGGGACAATAATTTCCTCGGCAGACGGTGTTGAGAGGACAAACATTTTTTTTTTTGGCTTATCTGCCATAAGGCCATTGTAGTAAGAAGAGGATTGTAGAGAAGGAATTTGACCATGGCCTTTGAAGCAACCATTTAGATATGCGCCTGAAGTGATTTCTATAAACCATGGAAAACCGAAATCTGGACTGCTGGACCACGGATCGAGCCAGGATCATCAAGATTTGCAGGCGCTAAGGGGGCATCTATAAATTACGTGAGGTGAAATAGGGGGGGGGTAGCGTCCAGCGAAATCTGGGGGGGGGGTCTACGGAAATCTCACGTGAGGTTATGTGAAAAAAAGTTTGTACTGTAGAAATAAAAAAAAAGGTCTACAAATTGCGTGAAAATCGATTTTAGGGGGTTTTTCGTCGAAAAGTGCAGGTATAACCGGATTTTGAAGGGTGAGACCTAAAAAAAAGGTCTCCAAAGGTTTCGAAGACGATTTCTTCTGGGGGGGGGGGAGGTTCTCACGGACCGGATCTCACCAGAGGGGGGGGAGGGAGGCTCCGGCCAATTCTCACGAAATTTCACCAGAGGGGGGAAATCCGGAAAAACACCTCACGTAATTTATGGATGTCCCCTAACCAATGAGACATAGTTTTGATTTTTAGTACTGTAAATTTGAAACAGGTGATTTTTTCTAATGTATCACATTAGTGGATTATATATGTTTATCACTTATTTCTTCAATACGGTTTTATCTTTCAGATATTATTCATTCGTCAAGTCTTATTTGGGATTTGTTTCTCTATTTTTTTAATCACAAGTTTCGCAAGTGGAAATCAATCTTGAGACATTCTTGTTTTCGTAAAAGTAATCTGGTCCTGTTTTCGTACTTTCCTTCAAAACGTGTTTGATTGTTCTGTAAATGTACTGAAATTTCACATTTACTTACAAGACGTCAAAAAAAAAAGAAATAGATAGCGAACGAGGAAACTTAACCTAGAGACTTGCCCTATCGGCTTACTTCCTACGCCATTCTATTGTTGCCACGTAAGAAATTTGCAGATAGTCGTATAAACCTAAATTTGTTTATAAACATTTGATTGTGTTGTGGGCTGATCATCGGGAAAGAGAATTGTGTCTATAGGCCTATATGAGTTATAACGGGTGTAAGTAGTGTAATTATGACAATCAGACCGCAGGTAATTATGGCAACCTTGATGGAGGTGACAGGTGAAGTTATCTAAACAACATGATCCTATTAAGCATTAAAGGTTTATAGAAAAATGATATTTAAACAAATACGGGAGTTAATATAGGGCGACCAGCCTAGTCAGCAGCGTGTTTTCACACGATATTTCGGCGATCGGAACCTCTATCGCCATCTTCCAAGAACACTATATTAATTCTCAACGCGAGAGAAACTTCGATCTTATAAATATGGGAGAGATCATTTGTAAACAAATGACCCTACTTAACATACGTGCACCGCACGGATAATCGCTCCCTATGTTACGTTATGTCACCTTGTAACATCAAATTGAATATCTTTTATTTTTACACTTCTGGAAAGATAATGCATATATTTAGAGTAATAAGACGGTTTTTAATTTCAGTTCCAATATTTCGAAATATTTCGTATCAAACTGGGTAATTTCTTTTTCTCTGCTCTGGGAGCAGATATCTCAAAACTTTTCATTAAATGTGTTTGGTCTGGAGGAAATCAGTAAAGATAAAAACATAGTTGTCGCGACCCAACAAGACACTGCAGGTGAAAGTGGAAATCGTATTAATATGTTGCCGATTACATACGGTAATGGAGATTTTCATTACTGCGTACAAATGTATACAATTCAGAAACAAAGGCTTCTTTTGTTGGTAAGCCGAGATCTTCTGGATCTAATACAACCATTTTAATTAGACAATAGTCAGCAATGTATTAAACAAACGCATACAGTACATTACATTTATTCCTCTGAACATATATGTTACACAATTCGTGTGGAAAAAAAAAAAAAAGCCAAGAACGTATATACCTTACCAAATTCAAACGTAGCCACCACACCCCAACTGAATGAATTCATGCCTATTGAGACATCATTAGAGACCGTAATGAGAAAGGAGGCATATTTTCCTTCATTCCTTACGGCCATCTCTATTAAAACATGCTTCCACGTAACGAAACCAGTAATAATAAATGAATTAAAAGTATTGCATAGGCAATTACTGGCACAGTGAGAACATTTCGGTTTCTTCTTTTATAGGTCCAAAATATTACATATAAGTCAGCAAAACAATATGTAGCAAAGTGATTCACATTTCTCGCTGAGTGCGTAAGAGCACTGCTATCTGTTCTCAAAAAAAAAACTAGAAATTAAAAAAAAATGTTTATATTAATACTTTTGCCCTAACGTTATGTATACAGACAGTGAAATTCTGTTCCTTTCTCTAACATTGTTAGTCTACTTACCAATGAAATTATTCCACTTACTTTTAAGAGATAAACCGCGTTGTTTATTTTACAATCCGAACTTCGCATCTCTGACGAAGGCTGTAGTATAGCAGCGAAAGCTCAGATTATAAAATAAAGAACGTGGATTTCCCCGTAATAACAGTAATTACTAGCAACGACGGCCGTGGAAACCTGAAAAATCAAAATTACATCTGATGATGGAAAAAAAAAAGGGTTTGTTTGTGTCGCCGCCTAAGTCATCGAAGACAAATATATAACAAGGGATTCCCGACAGACACAGTATTAGTAGTGAAAGTTGAGGAAATCGGACAAAGGAGAATTAAAATTAGATTATTGTTCCTCACAGTTCTCATTCGACACCCTCATATATTTTATACATCCTGCATTTGGGACTATAAACGACTAAACGTACGTTCAGGAATTCCTGATAAGGTATGATCTGAAGGTCTGTAACTGCTGATATCCCTTTCAAAAATTATAAAATTTTGCGTAACACTGTAAAAGCTATCCAATGATTTTAATGAATGTTCTCAAATACAGATAACCAGATACAGAGGAACAAGGAAAACAATGAGGAACTGTACTTTGTCTTAGTTCGGTTGTTTATTTGCCGCTATCTGGATCGGTGACAGTCAACTTGACATGTTTTTCAAGGCAAGAATTTTCAGTAACCTCTGATTGTACGACCTGGTATTTTTTAGCCCATGTGGATTCTAAATGAGCTTGTCCCTTTCTTAAACAGGGGAATATAACTTTTCAGACAAGTTTTTATATATTATTTCGCGTTCCTCCATTGAAAGCGAGTCTTAATGGTCACCCAGTACTTGAACTGAGTTTATAGCCAGCTTAGTTCCTTTTACAACCAGCCATACGTGTTTCAAGCCTCCCACTCGGCTAAGGTCGTTGCGGCAACTGAATGGTGTCCGTCGCCTGCCGCGAGGTTAGTTAGTTTCAGCACCGATGTTGGAAGAAATTTTAACCTTTCGTAAAGTTTCATAGTGATGCATGATACCTTATCACCACATTCAGCACTAACGTCTTGAATTTTTCTTCACTGCGAATGGAGTGATGTTTTTCTACTCCTTTTTACTTATGGCTTTACACCTCGTCAACATCGAGATCTTTAGAGGCAGGAGAGGACTGGATACAAGGCACGGGAAGCAATTCGGCCATGACCTTTTAGAGGAAGTATCCCAGACTGATTTGGGGAAACCATGGAAAACTAAAATCTGGATGCCAGGATGGAGATTCGAACCCACTTCCTCGCGAATGCGAGGCCAGAGCGTTACCGCTACCCACCATGCTGATAATGATTCGTCCGTCTGATTCATATGTTCCTAGTGATGTTTTCCGAAAGATTAGGATCTAATGGTGTAACCTACAGAAAAGGATTTTCTTTTAAAAACATCCTTTTGTTTATTTATCTTCTAGTTAGTTGCTTTTTAATACTTTACATTCCGTCACTTATTTTTCGTGTTTCTGCTTCAACGTACATTTTTCCCAATAACTAAAATGAACTTTACCAACAGCACTCCATATCTTAAACAAACAGTTTTCAATTACTATGTCTTAATTTATTTTTCTCTGTTAAAGAAGTGGCTTGATTGCTTTACTAACATAAACTTTATACATCATGCATTTACAATCACAGCTTGTGGCGTTTACACGCGCGATAAAAAGATAGTCCTTTAGAAAATATATCAGATCTTCTAACAATCTGATTCTCTTCAGCGATACTCCTCACATCCCGTGCATCAGAGATGTTCTGCTTTAAGATATTACAAACTTAGAATCATCTGCCTTCTATAAAAAAAAATTTATTAGTTAATCACTCAAATTATGACCACTTCCATCTGTCAACCAACAATAGACTGGTAGCTGGTTTCACCCACTTCTTTCTTTTATCTCTCATCCATAAAACAAATTATACAGTTCACTGAACGGATTCATAACACAACCATCCCCACAATACACTAACACAAACTGTTTCACGTTGGTAAACACCCTCGAATGCGTCGAACCATTTCGATAGTATTACTATCTTTCCCTAAAAGGGAAATCAAACTCTGAACGTGATGAGTGAGCGGTTAAAGTTCGGTCTTATTTGGGAAATCGAGCACACGGAACTTGTACGAGAAAAGAACACTGGAAAATAAAAATAAGGAACACAGGTTAATAATTGAAAGAGAAGCCAAAGAAGAAGCTGTTTCTCTTTTCACGTCATTCGTGGCGCCATTTTTCCCCACATAGTGTCTTTAAAATCCCTGAAACAGTTTTTTCAGTAGCGTGTTTTAGAAGAACAACGAAGATGGATCTATCCACCAATTACAGACGACATTGGTCTGTAGGTAATATAATAAGGTGGAGCTCCTGTATTGTATTAGAACGGTTATTCGGAGAGGGGCAGGGGGATACCATCACGTAGAAGTTTTATCGGAAATACGAATATTAATTTTCTAATTTGGTTAATTGGTGAACTAGATACTTGAATGTTGCAAGAATTAAAGTTACACAAAAAATTATTCAATTTATTCTGTCTTCTGGCTTATACAAGGCCGGGCATATTTAACGTTACGTTAAATACAATATAATCAAAGAAAATAAACAAGCAATACCCGGCGTTTATAATTTGCCGGATAAATGCAAACATAAACAGATTTTAAATATTTCAAAGATTTTGCAAAGTAAATATACAATAAAGTGACGTCGCAGGCCAACAAATTAAAGTTAACATTTACAAAGAAATCCCAGAGGCGCCATTTAAAGTGAAGAAGCATCATTTGAATTAGTTATAATGAGCAAGATGCTTAAAATTTGAAGTTTAATTAACATAGAAAATTGGTTAGCTCAGTAAATATTGCCGTGATGAGAGCGGAGAATCTAATCTCTGGAGTCGCTTACGGGTTTGCAAGCCTCGTTAAAACCCTATGGAACCATGGACCTTTGCGTTGGTACTTTACCGTTGTCGCATCTGCTCGACAAAGTGTGACACGCTGTGTCACTGTTGCATGCAAATTCGCGTACCCATTCGCGCTAGTGTATCTGCTGAAGGCCTCTAGCAGGGGAAACACTCAGTTTCCGGCCACATCTGAGCCAGAAAGCGTCTGGGTGCAGTCATGGACCACCAGCTAGGAGAGTGTGTCGGACGACATGTCTACACTTCAGCTCGTCTCAACAGCAAGTTCCTCTCTCATGGCGTCCTCGTCTCTCGCCACGGAAAGCCAGTTTCCCTCTCTCCGTACATGGAACAGAAGCCTTTGATTAACAAATGTATACCCTGTAGCCATGCACGATTGGTGAAACGACGTAGCCCACAATCACGTGTTTCGTGCCGTAACTTAGCATTCGTCACTCGTTTCGCGCAAATTTTCCCTGACCTTGCCCCCCCTCAACGGAGAGCTGGAGCCATCGCCCTCATTCCTGTAATGGCACCTTTCGTCCTTCACAGGGCGTTCCATTGTGTAGGCGGCAACTGGTTGTCGCCAGAGCTCGGCACCAATGTCCGGCTATTTGAACGCTCAAAACTGCAGTTCCAACATTTCTCACATTTAATACTTTCTTAACAGCAATTTTACACTGAATTAAATTATATAATAATAAATTTGGCCGCCCAGGCCTAATACATAATTATTTACGCATCAAATAGCCCTACAATTTACATTTTTAATAAACACAAATAAAAAATTGAATGTTAATTATGACTAAATTAATATTAATTGGGGGATGACTGTCATACCACAGTATTGTTGGATTCTTCTCTCTTTAGCTTTCTCGCTGCGCCACTAGAATTGTTACTAAAGGGCAGTGGGCCCATTTTTAGAACACCGCAAAGAGATTCAAACGCACGGGTTCAATCTTCTCTCCGGCCATTTCGATTTTATCAATCGCTGTAGGCGAATTTAAAGGTAGTTTTTTCCTTTACGTCCCTCTAAGGATCCTGAAGTTGACGAGGTGCAGGACTAGGTTTAAAAAATCATTTCTGCAAAATAAAGACTCTCGTCCACATCAACAGTTTACTGGTGCGAAATTTTATTCCACCATGATATACTACTCACCGCTTTTTTTTAGTATATTTTCGAGTCCTTGCCCCAATCCTATCCCCGGCGTGGTCCCTATAACCCACAACCGTAACTCCCTAGCTGAATTGATATCAATTATCAAATATAATCACTTTTTAGCCCTGATACTGTAATTCTATTCTCTCTGTATAGATGAAGTTTTTTTTTTCTCTGTGGTTCGTTGCTATCATGCCTCTAATTTCTGTTTTACTATTCGCAAATTTATGTTCATCAATACAATTTTTAAATTATAGAAACATTCACATTTATGTTGCAGACCGAAACATCAAAGAGATTTAAATATTGTGTTAACAATGAAGAACATTACTCTTAAATTCATTATTCGGGAGGCTTTTTCATCTTAATAAGACACAATAACTCCCGATAACTGTAGTACAAATTTTAGACTGAGCCGAATTGTAACGAATCTGTAAACGAAACTCTTGTACATTGTCTGGGTTCTAGGTCAAAACCGCGACGGACAAAACCGCGACGGACAAAACCGCGAACGGACAAAACAGCAAACGGACAAAACCGCGAAAGGACAAAACCGCGAATACAGAAAAACCAGGAATACATAAAACCACAAGAGTTCGTAGATTCTTAGCGTTACCCAGGGTGCACCACGAGGAGGTGATCTACGTAACACCCCATTATTTTTTTTATTTAAAAAAAATACACAAAAGCCTGAACATTATGGAAAATAAAAATACAATATAGATGGATTATACGAAATATACATCAATAAACCATTAATAAGTTAATATAAATTGTAACAAAATACACAAGCACACTATCTAATAATCGAAATTATGAACTATACCAGAAAGAAATTTCTGTGCATCGCTACAATCATATTCACTAACTAAATTGAAAATCGACTTGGTGACTCTCGCATATGTCATTTTCTGTATTTTTCTATCTCCCCTTCCATAATGCACCTATTTAACCTCTGTCAGATTTTGCTGCTTCTTGAAAGCTTCTATGAGTTTCCAAATTGTAGGATGGCTTGATCCAAGTAATAACCGTAAAGCATTGTGCCAACCTTCGACGGAGTTGTTGGTTCTCTCTAACAAATTTTTAACATTCTGGTTTTGGTTCCAAATTTCGATTGGAAATAGTGGTTCTCGTCGTCGATTTCCTCGAAGAATAGGTCCAATCCATGTATCATCAATGTAATCCAAAAGTGGAGAGAATTCCTCGTCTGCAAACTCCCTATCACAGAGTTCTTCATAAACAGAGATGACTTCTGAAACAGGAAGAAAGGCAATTGCTGCAAGTTTCTTTATCTTTGTTTGAAACGTGATGACTTCTTTGTCATTGTACTTTTCTTGAAATCCCGGTATTTCCTGAATTTTTCGCCAAATGCACTGTTTAAAATGGAAGAAGCATCAAGTAAGTTTTACTCCAGGAAAAGCTTCTGCGAAAGCGTTCATTGCAGCTTTTTCGAAATCCAGCATTATCATTTGCAGATTCGATCCAATTTGCGGCTCTATTTCTTGTAAAATTCTTATAAGTCTTCTATATGTCTCCTCCCTTTTGTTTGGAAGTAAAGCGAAAATCGATGGTAGTGAGGCATCTTCTTTAAATCCGTGAATAGTATAAAGCTGACTGAAAATAAGTGGACAAACAGAGAACGTCCCATCGACAAAAATTGCATTTGATTCTTTCAGAGTTTCAAGTTTTTTTTTTCGTTCCAAAAATTAATATACGATCCTTTCTTGGACCACTGTCGTGCAAAAGAAAAATTTCACCGTTTATTTTTGTATATTCTTCAGGAATTTGAAGTTCTGTTCTAGATTTGTCCGTTTCGCGGTTTTGTCCGTTTCGCTGTTTTGTCCGTTCGCGGTTTTTTTCAGTTCGCGCTTCTGTCTGCGCGGTTTTGTCCTCGCGGTTTTGTCACTTCGCGGTTTTGTCCGGACACGCATTGTCTGTGCTGTATGGTATCCACACGGCTACGAAAGTATTGCAGCGATTCACTTTCCACGGTGAAATATTTCTCCTAACCTGCAGTGCTTTGCTGTATGCAAATTATTTCCTCTTTCCGTAAGATATCGGAGACCTCGCTGGCGTAGAAACATGGTTATACGTAACAAAACATCGTTAACCTCGCCGAAGAATGAGTTAAAAAGTCATTAAGTGTATACAGACAGCATAACTTGTCTTCGAGAGTTTTACAATAATGAAGTTGACCTTCACTTGTGTGGAAGCTCACGCATGTGATTATATTTCATCTGAATCACTGATCAAAAAAAAATGTTATGCTGTAAAATACACATTATTCCCATAATAAAGACGCTAAAATCGTTAAATAATTGTTTGTAGAGCCACAGATTAACGACTGCACATTGAGACCAAAATTTAAATTTTTGCCTGTAAATGAGCACACGCAAGGGCGGGGGGGGGGGGGGAAGACTTAAGTTAACTTTACTACCACAAGTTTGTAGAGATGAGATGCATCAAACCATTCGACAGACTGATGACAAAAAGTTATCGCTTAAACATTATCCTGTACACTAACACACTAAACACTGTTTAACATCTCTGTGAGATTGTTCACTTTAAACATTTTTTATTATTATTATTTTGTGGGACTACACTCCAAATGATTGATTATAGTATTCCCGCACGCCAGGATTCGCTTCCATAGTGCACTATATGCCATATATGAAGTAAAAGATCTTTCTTTCTCGGTGCTGATTTAGCGCTTGGGACGAGAATATTTCTGTTTGAAAAGGTCACATTTCTCATTGTGCTATTTTGCTTCTGATAACATTAATATCTGGTCCGTCAATTGAGGTTTGCTTCCTAAATAATAAAAACCTCCGAAACTTCTTATTTTATTTTATTTTGTTATTACTTTACGCCTTGTCGACGTCGAGATCATTAGAGGCGATGAGGGATGGGGGGAAAGGAACGTGATGGGATTCTGCCATAGCCTTTTGAAGAAACTATCCCGGCATTCGCCTGGAGTGATTTGGGGAAACCATAAAAAAACTTAAATCTGGATGGCCGGACGGAGATTCGAATCCACAACTTTCCAAATGCGAGCCCACAGTGTTACCACTCATCCATCAAGTTCGGTCAAACCCTTTAAATATCTGTTCATATTTTAATAGTTTATATGCTATTTTTACTATCTATGATACAGTTCATGACTTTTACCTCTTTCTTGTTGATATTTGGTCTAATTCATTTTTCTCGGATTTATTTTGTCATGCCATGCAGGGAATTTCTCAATGTCCTCAATCCTATCTGCTACTGAAAAAATACTTTTAAAATTTCATTTTATTTTCATAACATGTTATTTTCTGATTCTATTTCAACTTCCCTACTGGACCGCTCTTCAAGTTATTAGATCTATATGGACTAGTCCGATGTTATTGTAAAACAATTTATTTTTTTAAGTTTACAGCTTCTACTGCAAGATTAAACACCCGATGTGTCTATACCCGATTTGTTCGAATACATGCAGTTCAGGCGGAAACCGGTGTTTTGCCCTTCACACACACAAACACACACATACACACACACACACACACAAAATTGCAGGAGGAAAGGGAATATAAAAAAAAGCCAAGAGTCCACCAGGAAGTGGCAGTTTAATCTTCCATGTGTGTAGTATGTATTCCTATGTATTTTATAATTAAAGATAATAAAATATAAACCATCACAATTGAATTAAATTAAAAATATTAATTAAAAAATATTGTTTCTAAATGTTTACACCAATATTTATCCAGGCCTCATTGGCTACTGTGATCACATTTACTAAGTGCATCCTTTTTTAATTAGTTCCACAGACAAATGAATTTACTCCAGAATCTGAGTATTCTAGCAGTGTGGAACTAATTATGTCTTGAATGTCTGAGATACGAAAATCAAAACATTAAACATGTTTGTCTTTATGTCTGTACACAAAATTACACAATGTTGCCACACGCTGCAAAATGTAATATCTTTCTGTAATATTCATAAAGGTTCTATTGTTATAAAAACCTTGCCTCGTGCGTAATCTACAGTACCTAGACTTTCCATATTTTTTTCAGTTACATTGGCAGATGAAACAATTTGACCGGAAGTTCAGACTGAATAATAAGAAAATTATCTCACTGTTGGTTCTTAGAGACATTTCACGGAGTACCTTAGAGATTAGTTCAGTTTTTCTGAGAATAGAGTTCGGCAACTTTACATTACTAAACGTATGAAGATTTCCTTCTGTAATGAATCAGCGTACGTTTCCGGATGTCTGTTTCGTCACACTGAGAAAATGTTTACCTCGTTGGGCATCTCAGGAGAAACCCACCATACAGTATATAAGACCTGCCCGCCTCTTCGCAGGCATCAGGTGCTTGTGAACCTCCTCTCAAGCAACAGCCCTCAACTCTCTCTGTGACATGAAACCATATTTGGTGAGATGATGACTCACCATCATCTCAGGTGATGGTGGTAAGTGTCACTTGCTTCACATATTTACCTTCTTCTTCTACTTTCATAGTAACAAATGGATTTACCAGCATGGCACACATTCAAGATGTAACACATGAGAGCCTATGAATTTATTGGCACATCCAGCGAATGATGATCAACCACAACGACATGGTAATTTCAATAACAAATGGCTTATGTGATACAGACATGCAGAAGTTTTAGACAACAAAATTTTCACAGGATCAATCAACACTGTACCTTAACAGACGAATTTAGTTTTGATAAACTTGTGTACTATTTTGAATTCCTCAAATACATTTTAAACCACTGCCTTAGATACAATTCAGTTTACTGTTTTAGGTACAGTTTCGTTGGGCACAAATATAACCAGTGATGTATTTCAGACTCCTAGATGAATAAAGATTTATATTTAACGCCTAAGTTTAGCTTTGATGAATTATGTCTTTTGTTCTTGAGGAAACTTCAAGTCTTAAAAATATGAACTTTTTCAGATGAAGATGACATGCCCCCTCCAAAAAGTCCTGGAATTCGTTGCTGTCAATTTCATTCCAGTCAGTATTTTATAGAAAAATTGTTGCTAGTGCATTTCCAAAATCGTTTATTTGGATTAATTTTTCAAAGGAACATCACCAACTGCTGGATCTGTACCCCAGCCATTTGCAGTACCCAACGTTTTTGACTGCAGCTACTGATTTGAAATCCAGTTTATATATGACAGCCGAACATTAAGCTTTTGGTGTCGATGCTATTAAACTTGTAAGACGACGAAAAGAGTAGTACTTCGTCGGTGATTGTTGCTGAAACTGATCTGGCCTGCGGAACAGAGGGCTGTAGTATATGGGCGTTGGGAGCCATTATGATATCATGAAATGGTAGTAGACCAAAAACGTGGATTTTTACCGTGACGTCAGAACATTAATAGCCAGCTCATTTAATGCTACCTTGTTTGTGCTCATTAACGAACGATCGAGTGGTTTTCCAGGTTTGGTAATTGTGACGTCATGAAGGACGCTATTTTCTATCACGTGTCATACCAAAGAAGTGGCGCTATTTTGATTCTTCCGTCACTTTGTATCACGTTATATCCACGGAGCAAAGAAAAGAGAGGAGACCACGTAAGGAACCTTCGGGAGCGTGCACAAACTACGTGGCTCAATCCAGGGAAGGAAGGGGGAGGGGTTGGCTGGAAGGCTACGTTGGGCTACGTGGGAGGAGGGGGGGAGGTTCCAAGCCAGACCACGTAGCTTTCCTTTCATAACATTTTTCACAGTTAAAATGAGGAACAGAACACACAACAGCATGTGAATATTTATTTACCTCAATTAATTATCTCCTCATGTAATTTACAAATGTCTGACAGGAGATAATAGTACAAAATGTGTTCTGGAATCAAAAGGAAAAAAAGCTACGTGCTACGTGGAAGGGGGGGGGGGTTTCACAGGAGGCCAAAATGGAGCTACGTGGTTTATGCACCCTCCCCTGGTCAACTGCCGATTCTTCACTGTTTAAGAAGCACCAACGAGGATAGAAACATCATACGGGGATTCTACGATAACCGTGGGCCATAATTTGATGATGGATTCTTAAGTAATTCGACAAGGAAAAATCGAAAGGGATGAATAAAATTTTTTGCTATTTCAGTTAGTTCGCGAGATACTGTATCTCAGGAAAAGAAACAAGAAAGAAATATTTTGCCAAAGCCAAATTTGATGACGAATTCTTATGTATCTCGAGGAAATCAATCAAAATGAAACCTTATATATAACTCGCTTAGTTCTTGTGAATTTGTATCTGAAAATAGATTTTTAGGTCGAAATGCGGTCTTGACCAGAAAAAATTTCGCCAAAGGTAAATTTGTTGATGGATTCTTATACACCTCGACGAGAAATGAATGATAATTTTTTAATATATATTTCATTTAGTTCTTCTGATAGCATATCTCAGAAGTGAAGTGGTCAGGATGAAATCCGGACTGGACCAAAAAAAAATCGCCAAAGCCATAAGGAACTACACTTTGGACATGCACAATGGTTAAATGATTATTAAGACTTCCGCGGCTGTCTTTGTACATACTTTATAGCTTTACGGGCTATGCCACGTCGTTTATTTGATTACCTAAGCTTTCGGCTGTTATACTCTAGCGCCTAAAACCGAAAATGTGGATCCAGTACGTTGATGATACCTATATCATCTGGCTTCACGGGAAGGAGAATTTGCAGGAGTCCCTACACCACCTGAATAGTGCCCATCCAAGAATCCAATTCACCATGGAAGTGGAAGAAAATGGATAACTGCCATTCCTCGATGGCCTGGTTCAAAAGCGAGGTGATGGACGTTTGGGTCACACGGTGTACCGCAAGGCGACCAACACCAATATATATATCTGCACGCCATGTCGCACCATCACCCGGCAACTAATAGATGCGTATTAAAATCACTGAATTTAAGAGCGAAGACAGTATACGACTCGGAAAGTCTGAGGGAAGAAATGGAGACTCTTACAAAAATATTCCGAGCCAACGCCTGTAGTTAATCAGACATCAGAAGAGTTTTCAGACCTAAAAAACCTATGGAAGACGTCAACTTATCTCATGAGACCAATGTGCCAAGAAAATTCGGCTGTCTTCCATACATACAGGGCCGCCGTAAGCGGGCGTGCAAGGCGTGCACCGCACGCGGGCGGCAGGTCGAGGGGGGGGGGCGGCAAATCGAGTGATCGACAGTCGCCGCGACGAAATTTGAAATTTGCAGCCTATTATGGAGCGGGCGACTTTTTTTTTTTTTTTTAGCTCAACAGCTGCTTCAGGCGGCCAGCAACACTCGGTGTGGCAACAATGGGGGCGGCAATTAATGTTTGAAGGGGCGGCAATCTCACATTCTTTTGACCCGGTTCGGAAAATTCCTAGATCCACCACTGGCTGTAGTTAGATAGGGGGCGGCATAATCGGTATTGCACGCGGGCGCTCAAACTGCTAGCGGCGGGCCTGCATACATACGTGGCATCACTGACTAGATTTAAGCGGGTGGAGGTGCGAATCATATACAAATTCCACTGTAAACTCGGCCAGTCATTTTCCAGAGTGAAAAACAAATTACACCCACACCAGCTTACTATTACTATTACTCCGCGATTCACTAAAAGTGTTTGGCGGAGTGTGCTTTGCACCTATCAGGAAAGGTAATGGTTTGGAAGGGATATACGGGATATGGCAGGTGGCGCTCATGGGCTATTGTGAGGAACCATCCCAGCATTCGCCTGGAGCGATCTAGCGAAACCATAGAAAACCCAGATCAGGATGACCGGAGTGCTTTATCGGAAGCTACTCCTATCCGATTTTGTGTTTACTCGCCCGGTAAATCCTTTCTATTCCATTCCCTAATCGCTCGTGGAAAAAATGAGTAGATAAATGAATCGGTTCTGGCCCTGATTTCTCTTATCTTATTTTCACGGTCATTCCGAGATATGAATGTTGCTGGTAGCAATATTTGTTTGCTGTCATTCCGAAATACGTCAGTCGAGAATTTTTCAATTAGCCTCCGTCGAGAGCACCGCCTTCGGTGCTCCATGTCTTCCCAACCTAACTCCTTCAACATCTCACTTACACTTTCCCTCCAACTATATATACCTGTCACGAATCGGGCGACTCTTCTTTGGACCATCTCTAATGCCTCCATTAATCCCTTTTGATGGGGACCCCATACAGAGCAACAATATTCCAGGTGAGGCCTCACTAGTGACTTGTACGCAATCGATTTAACTTCCGAAGTGCATTGTTTTAAATTACGACCTAGAAATCGAAGCATACGATTTGCTTTCCCAATTACATTCTCGATATGCTCATTCCACGACAAATTATTACGAATTGTTATCCCTAGGTTTAGCGGAATCTACCGTTCTAACGACAGTACCATTAACTGTATAACTGTTTAATTCCAACTGCCAATCTTTACTCCACGCAATTATTTTCATAATATCGTCTTGTAACAAAGCGCAGTCGTCCTGGGTTGTGATTTCACGATAAATAATAGCATCATCGGCAAATAATCTTTTCATCCCCCTTATTATGTCGCACAAATCATTAATGTATATGAGAAACAACAGAGGCCCTATCACGCTTCCCTGGGAACCCCGGACCTCACTTCGGCAAGTGATGAACGATCACCGTCGAGAACTACACACTGTGTTCTGTCCTTCAAAAAGTCTGCAACCCAATCGCATATTTGTCTAGATATACCATAACCGCGAAGTTTCCTAAGTAACCTAGTGTGAGGCACAGTGTCGAAAGCTCTTTTAAAGTCTAATAAAACTAAATCAACCTGGGATTTCTCATCTATAATACGGCTCAAGTCGTAAATTAAGAGGGCAAGTTGTGTTTCGCAGCATCGGCCTTTTCTGAATCCATGTTGATTTGGGTTTAAAAGCTCATCTTCATCCAAACACCCCATGACATTTGAATAGATGATGTGTTCTAAAATCCTGCAAAATATTGAGGTTAACGAGACCGGCCTATAATTTTGAGGATCATTAAACACTGGACTTACGATGGCGGTCTTCCATTCGGCTGGTATTTTTCCTTGATCCAAGGAGGCGGTATATAATTTCATTAAATACGGCGCAATTTCCTTTGCGTACCTAGAGTAGAATCTTGTAGGAATACCGTCTGGTCCGGGAGCCTTATTGGGATTCACATTCATAAGCTGTTTAGTTATTCCCTTGACATCGAGAACGAGATCTTTCATAGTTTTGTTTGGTACGAGTAGGTATAAAAGGGCGGAGCGTGCCCACACAAAAGAATTTGATACATTGTATCATTCTATTGTTCTCCCCCTCCCCCCTCCCACTTGACTAACCACTTGACTTGAGGGCCACTTGACTAACCACTCACTTGACTTGAGGGCCACTTGACTAACCACTTGACTAACCTCAGTTACACCCCTATTGTCCTTGACCACGCCCCCTTTTCCTCCCCTCCCCCTCCCTCCCCCATCTCCTACACTAACCCCAGCTTCACCACCCCAGTACCAGCTATCGATTTTATTGCTCTTTTGCCAGTCCATGTTCGCCTGGAGTGATTTTAGGAAAAAAAACGAGAATATGGATGCTCAGACGGGGGTTCGAACCAGAGCCAACCTCAGCTTCACCACCCTAGTACCAGCTGTCGATTCTATTGCTCTTTTGCCAGTCCATATTCGCCTGGAGTGATTTTAGGAAAAAACGAGAATATGGATGTTCAGACGGGGGTTCGAACCAGAGCCAACCTCAGCTTCACCACCCTAGTACCAGCTGTCGATTCTATTGCTCTTTTGCCAGCCCATATTCGCCTGGAGTGATTTCAGGAAAACGAGAATATGCATGCTCAGACGGGGATTCGAACCAGCGATCGTTGTTTGACGGCATTCAATGGACGGGAATAAGCAATATACTTTATATTGAGCGCTTAATAAAATGCGATTTAAACCAATGAGGTTTCTTTCTTAAGTTAGGAATTAATGTCTTTAAACATACGACGAACGAGAATATGGATGCTCAGACGGGATTCGAACCAGCGATCGTTGTTTGACGGCATTCAATGGACGGGAATAAGCAATATACTTTATATTGAGCGCTTAATAAAATGCGATTTAAACCAATGAGGTTTCTTTCTTAAGTTAGGAATTAATGTCTTTAAACATACGACGAACGAGAATATGGATGCTCAGACGGGATTCGAACCAGCGATCGTTGTTTGACGGCATTCGATGGACGGGAATAAGCAATATACTTATATTGAGCGCTTAATAAAATGCGATTTAAACCATCTTTAAACATACGACGAACGAGAATATGGATGCTCAGACGGGATTCGAACCAGCGATCGTTGTTTGACGGCATTCAATGGACGGGAATAAGCAATATACTTTATATTGAGCGCTTAATAAAATGCGATTTAAACCAATGAGCTTTCTTTCTTAAGTTAGGAATTAATGTCTTTAAACATACGACGAACGAGAATAGCGATCGTTGTTTGACGGCATTCAATGGACGGGAATAAGCAATATACTTTATATTGAGCGCTTAATAAAATGCGATTTAAACCATCTTTAAACATACGACGGAAAACGAGAATATGGATGCTCAGACGGGGATTCGAACCAGCGATCGTTGTTTGACGGCATTCAATGGACGGGAATAAGCAATATACTTTATATTGAGCGCTTAATAAAATGCGATTTAAACCAATGAGGTTTCTTTCTTAAGTTAGGAATTAATGTCTTTAAAACATACGACGAACGAGAATATGGATGCTCAGACGGGATTCGAACCAGCGATCGTTATTTGACGGCATTCAATGGACGGGAATAAGCATATACTTTATATTGAGCGCTTAAATAAAATGCGATTTAAACCATCTTTAAACATACGACGAACGAGAATATGGATGCTCAGACGGGGATTCGAACCAGCGATCGTTGTTTGACGGCATTCAATGGACGGGAATAAGCAATATACTTTATATTGAACGCTTAATAAAATGCGATTTAAACCAATGAGGTTTCTTTCTTAAGTTAGGAATTAATGTCTTTAAACATACGACGAACGAGAATATGCATGCTCAGACGGGGATTCGAACCAGCGATCGTTGTTTGACGGCATTCAATGGACGGGAATAAGCAATATACTTTATATTGAGCGCTTAATAAAATGCGATTTAAACCAATGAGGTTTCTTTCTTAAGTTAAGAATTATTGTCTTTAAACATACCACGAAACACATTTCTGAAAGCCCATTTCACGTAATATTAAACATTTAATTTCTACTCTTGGCATAATAGATACAAAAATTATTTTTATATCGTGATTATTGTAAAAACGCGGCCTCACCGTTTACCCAATAAATTTTTTAAAAATACTAATATTTTGATTAGTTCGTAGTAAATTTAGTTACGTGAGGCAGCCGGCCCCTCCTATTCATATGTCAAGTAAGGGTCCATTCAAACACAATAGACTCTTGGCGGCCGGTGGGAGGGAAGGCAAAATTTCATTTCACGTAATATTAAACTTTTAATTTCTCTCTTGGCATAATAGATACAAAGATTATTTTTATATCGTGATTATTGTAAAAACGCGGCCTCACGATTTACACAATAAATTTTTTTAAAATACTAATATTTTCAGTAGTTCGTAGTAAATTTAGTTGCATGAGGCAGCCGGTCCTCCTATTCATATGTCAAGTAAGGGTCCATTCACACACAATAGACTCTTGGCGGCCGGTGGGAGGGAAGGCAAAATTTCATTTCACGTAATATTAAACTTTTAATTTCTACTCTTGGCATAATAGATACAAAGATTATTTTTATATCGTGATTATTGTAAAAACGCGGCCTCACCGTTTACACAATAAATTTTTTTTAAAAATACTAATATTTTCATTAGTTCGTAGTAAATTTAGTTGCATGAGGCAGCCGGTCCTCCTATTCATATGTCAAGTAAGGGTCCATTCACACACAATAGACTCTTGGCGGCCGGTGGGAGGGAAGGCAAAATTTACATTTCACGTAGTATTAAACTTTAATTTCTACTCTTGGCATAATAGATACAAAAGATTATTTTTATATCGTGATTATTGTAAAAACGCGGCCTCACCGTTTACACAATAATTTTTTTTTAAATACTAATATTTTCATTAGTTCGTAGTAAATTTAGCTGTATGAGCCACGCTTTGTATTGTTGGGGGGTGAGGTTTCTATAGCGTATGCGGCGTTACTGCGGGGCGTCCAAAAAAAAATACGAGTACCAATACTCTCGACCCTTTACACTAACGCTCACAGCTTCAGTTGATATTCCAACAGCCTCCTATTCATGAATAAAAAGTATTGTTGAATTGATATGTCAAGTGATCTACTCTAAAAAAGTACCCTATTGTATGAAGCATGCGGACTTTGCGTTTATTAATTCTACATTTAATACTCTCACACTACACGCAGTTTGAGTTGAGAGACTTCTCTATTCACAGCCCACTTCCGGACGTCAGCTCGATCATGACAGCATGTATTGTTTATATCGTAAGGTCAAGTGATCTACTCTAAAAAGTTCCACCAATGTATGAAGCATGTGGACTTTGCGTTTATTCATTCCACATTTAATACTCTGCCACTACACGCAGTTTGATTTGAGAGACTATTCACAGCCCACTTCCGGACGTCATCTCGATCGTGACTGAGTGTATTGTTGACATGTCAAACGATCCACTCTAAAAAAAGTTCCCCAATGTATGAAGCATGCAGTCTTTTGCGTTTATTCATTCTACATTTAATACTCCAACACTACACACAGTTCGAGTTGAGAGGGGTTTCTATTCATAGTAATGTAATGTGAGGAACTATGGTATATTGTTAGATCAACTACCCACTTCTGGACATCAGCACAATCATTATTGTTCAATGTCAAGTGATCTCACTAACCGTCATCCACCTTCCGCGAAGCTGCTGACCCTTCTATTGTTCTTTTGTTAGACCACTTAGCCACTCCCAACCCCATGAAGCCGCGCGCAGCGCGCAACGGTCATTGCTTGTACGACTGGTCTGAACAGGCTCACGCCTGCCCGGTCGAGATGTATAAGAAGCCTGCGTCAGCCATGCCAGAATCACTTCTGCTCCGCAGTTCGACGAGTAAAGGTTGTCTCTCTCTCGCTCTTCTGAATTCCAGTAACCATGTCCGAAGATCTCTTCAACTACGAAGGTAAGTTCAATCACACTTGTGTAAAATTTTCTTAAATAGTATAAAACATATTTTCATCTTAAATGTATACTATATATTATGTTTTCTTCACAGATATGGCGGCACTTTTAGAGTTAAGCCAACTTGATGATTATGGTATGAATTTTTTAGTGATTGCTCATTATACACGTCTTCTTCTTTTTAATGCCTGCGCCCAATTTTAACTTAGCACGCATGGCGCCGTTAACTAGAAATGCAGCTGCCCGTTCACCGAACTTTGCATCTTTAGCCCTCATTCTGTTTGAAGCTTTCTCCGCAAGTACTCGGTCTGCATTGCGTCTGTCAGTACCCTGCGCATACGCAATGTCATGTTCCCTACATGCAGCATCCAGTGGATTGATCCCCGTTTGACCGAGTTTCAACCGTTTTTCCAGTTTCGTCCCCGGTCCACAGAACTGGTATGTTGGGATGTGTGCTTCAAATGGCATTTTGTCGATTATCTTGTTTAAGAAACCCCGACCCTTCTTCTTCTTCGTCGTCTTCCTCGTAGGAGGCATTGTTATCGACTAACTGCTTTTACATGTTCGTGCGCCTATATATAGCCAGAGCAATAATCGATCCCCGTCAATATGCGTTTTGTCAAACAACGGGAAACATTACCAGTGAGTAATGCAGATATTGCCGACACAAACTCCAAGCGGAAGAAGAAGAATGGACCGCTATTTCCTGATACGGTGAGAGCGATAGTGTGTGGGCCATCAAACTGCGGCAAAACCAATCTCGTGTTATCCCTGCTGGAGCACCCCAACGGACTTAGATTTGAAAATGTGTATGTGTTTTCCAAGTCGTTGTACCAACCAAAGTATCAGTTGTTAGGTGAAATACTAAAACCCATTAACGGAATTAAGTATTTGACATTTAGCGATAATCAGAGTGTACCCCCGCCTACTGAAGCTCTACCAAATTCAGTTTTTGTGTTTGACGATGTTTCATGTGAGAAGCAGAATAACATACGTGATTACTTTTGTATGGGTAGGCATAGGTCAGTAGATTCGTTCTATTTGTGCCAGACTTATAGCCGGATACCAAAACAGTTGGTTAGAGACAACGCTAACTTGATCGTGCTATTTAAACAGGACGACATGAATCTCAGGCACATTTACAATGACCACGTTAATACTGACATGCCGTTCAACGAGTTTAAAAACCTATGTGGTTCCTGCTGGAATACAAGCAAGCATGGATTTGCGGTTATTGACAAGGACAGCGACATGTATCATGGACGGTACCGCAATGGATTTGATTCATTTTTGAATAAATAGCCAAGTTCACAAGGTCTATCATCATTACAACCATGGACAAGTTTGGTAGAACATCATCGCTACAGAGCAAGAGAGTGTTAGTGCACTCGCCCCAACATACTTCTTACCAAGGAGGGTAATTTGGATTGTCAAGGTAGAATACTCAAACATGTAGCTGACCCCATCGACGATGATGATGTTGCATCCAAACAATACATTGACAAGGCAACTACCGATGCGGCAATGCTTCTGAAGGAATTACAATCGACAGTAGTTACCATGGTTGTAACTATTGCGGCAACAGATTTGATTAAAGATCGTGCATACATTCTAGAGACAGGTCTTAACTATTACGAAATTCCCGTCAATGGTGTAATCCTCTCAGTAGCCAAACCGGGCAGGGTTGATGTAATACTGAATTGGATTAAAACTGCAAGGTTAAACTTTGTGAAGCAAGGTGATCAACTTATTTTTCTCCCAAATGCCCAACCCCACAAACCATTTATAGCAGCATTAACTATCAAGTATAAAATAGTACAATAAACTCACATGAGCTTCATTCGATGCTTAAACATGGATACGTCAACAACTAAACGTGGTATCATAAAAGCCAGGAATGCTATTCGACGCAAGTTGCTTGAATTGAAAACTGGTCAAATTGATTCTGAAAAATTTTTCAAGGATTCGTTAAGGCCTGTGACGGATAAGATGGAAAATGTTTTCTTACCTCCGCGACATCAGCAGCAGCAGCAGTCTTCTGGCATGATCAATGACTTCGTGAAGTCGCTCAGTCGACGTGAGAGAGATTATGATTCAGTGTATGGTGTCAGAAAGAAGAATGATTCACTAATGATTGGAAACTCCCCTGTGATTATTGGCGAAGACGTTATTCTAATCGATGGTAATGAATATGAGCGACACAAGGATTAATGAGGTTGTTGTTTGTAAAAAACCCCATACCGTATACTGACAAAGACTTGAAAAGCTATTTGGAAATATTGAACAACACGAATGCCCACAGAGTAAACTTTGACCCATCCGACAATGTTTTGAAAAATAAGACTAGTAAGTATAAAAACATAATCTCTAAGCTTGACCATCAGTCGGGCTCTGGTCTTCTCCCCATGAAGGAATATGTATATTGGGACGATCCGAACGAGCTCGTTGAAAGACTAAAATTACTTACCGCATCTGCATCAGCAGGACATACGGCGCACTCCAACGAAATTTTATCCTTGATTGAAGAACTTCGTGAGAGAGACATCATCGTGTAACATGGATCAAGTTGTGGCGGAACTCCATAAACCGGCAAGAAGGAATTTCCCAAGACGGCGTGTGATAATCAAAGGACTTGACGATCTGTGGCAAGCTGATATTGTAGAAATGATCCCATACTCGCGTAAAAACAGTGGCTACAAGTATATACTGATGGTGATCGATACTTATTCAAAGTATGCATGGGCTCTACTCTCAAGAACAAGACGGCTAGTGTGGTTACCGACGCTATGAAGAGGATACTAACTGGTGATCGTGTTCCTAAAAATTTACAGACCGACAACGGGAGTGAGTTTTACAATTCAAAGTTTAAGACGCTCATGACTAACTATGGCATTAATCACTACTCAACATATACCCATCTGAAAGCATCAATAGTTGAGCGTCTCAACAGGACAATCAAGAATGCAATGTGGCAGGAATTCAGTAGACGTGGTTCACATAGGTGGATTGAACTTCTTCCGCAGTTAATGTCTGATTATAATAATAAGTGGCACAGCACCATCAAGATGAAACCATGCGATGTTAAAGACAACTCACTACTTTCAACAGTGTACAGCCATATTAAGATGACTACTCCTGCAAAATTCAAAGTTGGTGACCATGTCAGAATTAGTAGATTTAAAGAAAAGTTTGAGAAAGGCTACTTGCCTAACTGGTCAACTGAAGTTTTTACCATCAGTAAAGTAAAATTAACAAATCCTGTAACTTATTTACTTAAAGATTATCAAGGTAAAGATATTGCAGGAGCATTTTACCAGCAAGAACTACAACTAACAAAACTTACAAGTACATTTTTGGTTGAACGAGTGATAAAGAGAAGGAAAAATATGATCTTGGTGAAATGGTTGGGTTTTGATAAATCACATAACACGTGGATTCATAAAAAAGATTTATTTAAAATGTAAAATACATTTTTTTCTTAATAAATAAACTTATTTTTTCTAACAATTGTGTTTTTTTTCTTCAATTACGTTAATATAATGCAAATGAGCATACAGCTCAGCAAACTTACAATCTATGTACAGCATTACTTCTGTACACTTAGCCTATTTTACAAATATTTTTTTTTCCAATTACGTTAATATAAAGCAAATGAGCATGTAGCTCAGCAAACTTAAAATCTATGTACAGCATTTCTTCTGTACACTATATTTAAAAATTGTCATACAAAGCAATTCAGCAGCACCCCCCAGCAGCCAATGAAAAAATAAATGAAAAAGATTTTATTAACTCTAATCAAAAATATTAACAGCAGCCTATTTATATTTTATGCAGCATCCTAACTTATGTACATATTGATAAACTGAGAAGTAGATACAAGCATATCTACAGCGTCCTAACTTATCTACATATTTACAACATTAATAAACTGAGAAGTAGATACAGAAATTTGCTAGTCCTAAGTTATCTACATATTTACAACATTGATACACTGAGAAGTAGATACAAAAAAATATTCAGCGTCCTAACTTATCTACATATTTACAACATTGATTTTTTATGTAGATACCAAAATATTTACTAGTGTACATATTTACAAACTAGATACACGGATAAACGGTATATTTCCTCTTCACTCACACACTATATACACTTTAACACACAAACATTCAACTAGGTACAGATTTGTGCCCCCACGGGAGGGTCTCTACCCCGTCGGGGAAAATATACCGCTTATCATCCGTTCTAGACAGACCCAGTTTGGAGATTTTAACGGTATTTACAACATGGAGGTCTGATGAAATTCTGTGTTGAATGTGGTAGCGAGGGGTTTCTCCATGGAGGCAATTGATGTAATCCTCAATTGTGAGTTTTCTGGTGACGGAACCGGCCAAACCTTTAGCCCGTCTACAGGTTTGGTCGGTTTCAAGCCGGAATGCGTACATTTTTGCCCGTAACCCAGCAAACTCCGAAACCAGGGTGCCATTCGCCTCGTCCTTCATAACACCGACAACCTTTTCATTATAGGGTTCTATCCTGAAACGGTTGTCGGTGCTATATCCGGACGTATCGAATTCCTCCCTGTTACGAAGCATCACTTCATATGGATCACAGTCCCTCACTAAGTAAATGAAGCTGTCTGTGTCCATGTAAAGTAATTTAGGGCATCTAAACTGAGGAATGGCGAATTCGTAATGAAAACGGTACATCCTCAGTTTAGAAAGGTCAAGAATGCACATCCCGACATATACTGGCTTATTGAAAAAATCCTAACTTTCGCCTTCTCCACGGCCACAAAGTCCTCATTGAAAATAGTTGCCCGTTTGAAGTGTGGTGAAGCGATATGTTTGCGGGCACCGCGGCGGCCCGCCCAGCTAGTACACAATTTCACGTCGCGGTGTTTTCTAATGTTCTCCATAGTTTTGCCGAATATTGAATTGTTCATTAATTTATAAAAATCTCTCTCGAAATCTGTTTTGGCGTCACGGCGAGAACGCGTATTGAGAGATATGTACTCCTTCAACCACGGTGACTGGTTGAAAGATATCACGCGATGAATTTTAGTCACTTCCAACCCCAAGCCTACACATTGCTGGAGGACTCGGTAATGGAGAACATACCGTACCTTATCTTCCAGTGTGGTCATTAGCTTGGGGAGGGTGGAACCTGCAGGAGCTTTGTGGTCTGGACAGGGCGGTAGGTCTGCTAGAACGTCGTGTTTATCCTGAGGAATCGTAAGGTCTACCTCCAACACGAATCCCCTAGGTGAGTCATCTGCAACGTTCATAAAATCTATGCTAGCAATCTGCTTAGCTGTTAGCCATTGAAACCCACCAGAGGGCAGATACTCCGACATGGCCCAGCCGTACAGATTGTTTACGTCGAAGTACATTATAAAATCTTCTGGCGCCTCGCGGTTGTACTCCGGCATGTACCTGTTATTTGCCTTGGCATACCTGTGCACGCACTGGCAAATACCTCCGCGAATTCCTCGTTCGAAAAGGAGCAGCATGTCGACATCTGTCAGAAGGTCCAGTTCGACACGCGTGCTCCTTAACATAGCCTGCCACGAAAGGCCTGGGGAAGTGAAATAGTGGGCGGGGTCCAGGGTGTATTTCCCCAAACATACATCCCTAAATTTCTCAAACAGATCTGCAAGTAGCCGTACATCTGTGCCCATGTACAGACTTGCATATTCTTCTAAATCCTTGATCTGGAACGTCCGCCACACTTGTGTCGCGTGCTCGTAATCTTCATCAGAAATTTCTGACTCCGACAACGAACTATAAAATTTTGACTTTGGAGGAAGCGTGGCCTCGGTGAGCTTGTCCCACGAATCCATGTACTCGTAGGGAAGACACCCTTGCGTTTAACTAATTGGAACTTCTCGGGATCGGTGAAATAAGCACTGGTAATGCTCATGTCACCGTCGTCAAGGGTTCCAACCAGTTTGTCTAATGGGGCCTGCATGAAACGGTACGAGTCCAGAAATCTTAAAGTGATTGAAGTATATGCAACCTTTTTAGAAAAAGAAATATATCGTTCTGTGTTTATGGGAAGCACATCCATCCCATCACCGTCGAGGTCGGATAAAGCCATAACTATAAAGTGAGCGTCATACCCAGAAAGGTTGTGAAAGAAAATGGGTAAGTACGTTGGATTTTTAAACTGCAAATTGCAGTCATTATGTGCAGCCCCCCTAAATTTACCTGTGATATGGCAATGATCACGGACCTTGACAGTCCCCGGTTCAATGTCTTTCTCACAGATATGGCACACCGTAGCAGAAACAAACTTTGCTTCTTGCTCATCTGTCATTACAAGAGGAATACACCTCTTGTAAATTTTATCGACTTCCTTGGCAAGCGCAACAAGTTGTTCCACAAGCCATTTCTCGGGATTTACGCCCGAGTAGGAGTCGAAACGCGACAGACTAGGCTCGTCTGGACAAACGACCTGGTATGCGGCAGCGAAAGGGACATGTTTCTGGACTCTAGTAGAGTGAGAGGCGTTGGGTGGAGGACTGCATGAATCATAAGGCTCTAATAAGCTTTCAAAGTCCGCGTAAACGACAACGGGTACACGCTGTTGGTGCACAAAATCCTTAAACTTTAAGGTTTTATCGTCGTCGCCGGGTAAATCAACTCTTACTGATTTAACCCTTGAGCAATCGATTTCATGGCGTTCCAAGACATCTTTGCTACTGAAATGTTGCAGACATCTGTCACAAATAAATATTGCATGTATGCTTGGATAATGAAGATCTAACTAATGCCGACAAGTTGTGAATCCAACAATAATGGAATTTTCCAGTACCGTCAGTAATCATCAACATGTTTATGTGTTTACCGCGTTTGTCTGCAGTGTGATGGAGGGCCCCGGAAACTACATGTTTACCATTATCTACATCCAGACCGAAAACATTTACTGAATAGTCTGGATTTTGCCTCTCGAATTTGGAAATGTCTGAGAGTTTTACCGGAAACTCAATACCTGAAAAATCGAAACGTGGTTGGCGAAGGCTTGTCTATAATTTTCAATGCGATCTCCGTGTTCTTAACACCCCTACTTGAGCAGCAAGAAGGGACCATAGAAAGCATAAGTCATCGTCTTTGTTGTTCACATTGACAACGGCATTCTTTCTACGGATATCAGCTGGCAGAGCAACATAGGAAGACCCACGATAGAATGGTTCGAATTTAGAAATGTTGATGTCGAGGGAGATGATTCTATCGAGAGTTTTGCCGCTGTCCCTTTCTTGAAACTCACACAATTTTACATTGAGCTCCGACTTCACATAGTTTTTATACCAATCAGACAGGGATGTGCTGCGCGTGACTTCACGCATTTTAGTAAAAAAACACATACGGACGGTTTTGAAAGCGGCTTCCTTCTGAATTTTGTATGTTGTAATCAGCCCCACCTGAACTTTTACGGACGGGGAGGACTGACTATCAACAATTTCGCGAAGTTTTTCAGTCAAAAGATCATGGCAAGCATCAATGTATTTAATAGGGTCAATATAATTTAATGAATTTAGAATGGTACCGGTATAAATTCTACGTTCAAAAGCACTTTCCCGGTCTTCAAGGATCAAGCGCGCTGCTGGCAACTCACCCCCTGTTGCTGCATCGTTGTGGCTGCTAGATGGTAATGAACTATCACTAATAGCTGCTGGGTGACTGCTGCTGGATGCCGGCCGCCACGACGACGTGCTAGCTTCAGGCTGGCGTGATGCGACGTGGTCGGCTGCCATGTCGATGTGCTAGCGACGGGCTGGCGTGGCGACGGAGTTGGGCTGCCACGATGATGTACTGGCGACAGGCTGGTGTGATGCCGGAGTGGGACGCCACGATGATGTACTGGCGACAGGCTGGTGTGATGCCGGAGTGGGCCGCCACGATGATGTACTGGCGACGGGCTGGTGTGATGCCGGAGGTCGGCCGCCACGATGACGTGCTAGCACCGGGCTGGCGTGATGCTGGAGTCGGCTGCCACGATGACGTGCTGGCGACGGGTCGACGAGGAGCAGCGATAGGCATGCCAGGACCTGCTGCCGTGGCCGGCGTTTCCCAGGGTCGCCACAGTGGTGGTGGGGCAGGATCATTCCTGTTGACGGCGGCAGGCTCATTTGCGGCCGACCCCTGTATACCGGAACCTGAAACAGAAAAAAAGGAAAATTTTAGTAACATTGAAAAAATAAATAAACATGTAAACAAAAAAAATAATTATTCAAAGAAGTAGTATTGACTTACCAGTAATTCTATGGTTCCGGCGTGTAGGCGAATCTCCTGCTGGTATCGGTTGTGTGGAAACATATTGCACCAGAGACTGCGCCGGTATTATCCATCCCTGTGATGATGGTGTCGGTGGTGCACTGGATGATGGTAAGCTTTGAAATGACGGCGCATGGCCATCTAAGCTCCACTGTGATGAATCTGAAACAGAATAAAAAAAATAATTTAGTAATATGCACGAAGAAAAACAAAATTATGTAATATGAAAAAAAAATATTTGCACTTACCATTAGAAGTTGGTCGTTGTCGTTTGGAGTTAGACAGTAATGGAGTCCCATCGCGTTTATTACGCTGCTGACTAGAAGTCGCTTCCATATCTGAAACATAAAAAAAACGTATATCAGTAACAAAATAAACATGGAACAACATTAAAAAACAGATAAATATACAACTTCTATGACTGACATACCTTCAAAACTGAAAATTTCGAAATCGCCACATTCTGCAGACAGAAAAAAAATGAAATAGAAAAAAATATAACTTTATAAAAAAATTACAAGTTAAAAATTAAAAATGCTTACCACCAATTAGTTCATTGGTTGCAATATTTAGAAGTTCATCAATTCCTGCAAAAAGAAAAAAACCAATGATATAGCTGCAAAACTAGCAACACCTAACTGTATAATGAGCAATCACTAAAAAATTCATACCATAATCATCAAGTTGGCTTAACTCTAAAAGTGCCGCCATATCTGTGAAAGAAAACATAATATATAGTATACATTTAAGATGAAAAATATGTTTTATACTATTTAAGAAAATTTTACACAAGTGTGATTGAACTTACCTTCGTAGTTGAAGAGATCTTCGGACATGGTTACTGGAATTCAGAAGAGCGAGAGAGAGACAACCTTACTCGTCGAACTGCGGAGCAGAAGTGATTCTGGCATGGCTGACGCAGGCTTCTTATACATCTCGACCGGGCAGGCGTGAGCCTGTTCAGACCAGTCGTACAAGCAATGACCGTTGCGCGCTGCGCGCGGCTTCATGGGGTTGGGAGTGGCTAAGTGGTCAACAAAAGAACAATAGAAGGGTCAGCTGCTTCGCGGAAGGTGGATGACGGTTAGTGAGATCACTTGACATTGAACAATAATGATTGTGCTGATGTCCAGAAGTGGGTAGTTGATCTAACAATATACCATAGTTCCTCACATTACATTACTATGAATAGAAACCCCTCTCAACTCGAACTGTGTGTAGTGTTGGATTATTAAATGTAGAATGAATAAACGCAAAAGACTGCATGCTTGGGGAACTTTTTTTAGAGTGGATCGTTTGACATGTCAACAATACACTCAGTCACGATCGAGATGACGTCCGGAAGTGGGCTGTGAATAGTCTCTCAAATCAAACTGCGTGTAGTGGCAGAGTATTAAATGTGGAATGAATAAACGCAAAGTCCACATGCTTCATACATTGGGGAACTTTTTAGAGTAGATCACTTGACCTTACGATATAAACAATACATGCTGTCATGATTGAGCTGACGTCCGGAAGTGGGCTGTGAATAGAGAAGTCTCTCAACTCAAACTGCGTGTAGTGTGAGAGTATTAAATGTAGAATTAATAAACGCAAAGTCCGCATGCTTCATACAATAGGGTACTTTTTTAGAATAGATCACTTGACATATCAATTCAACAATACTTTTTATTCATGAATAGGAGGCTGTTGGAATATCAACTGAAGCTGTGAGCGTTAGTGTAAAGGGTCGAGAGTATTGGTACTCGTATTTTTTTTGGACGCCCCGCAGTAACGCCGCATACGCTATAGAAACCTCACCCCCCAACAATACAAAGCGTGGCTCACACAGCTAAATTTACTACGAACTACTGAAAATATTAGTATTTAAAAAAAAATTATTGTGTAAATCGTGAGGCCGCGTTTTTACAATAATCACGATATAAAAATAATTTTTGTATCTATTATGCCAAGAGTAGAAATTAAAAGTTTAATACTACGTGAAATGAAATTTTGCCTTCCCTCCCACCGGCCGCCAAGAGTCTATTGTGTGTGAATGGACCCTTACTTGACATATGAATAGGAGGACCGGCTGCCTCATGCAACTAAATTTACTACGAACTACTGAAAATATTAGTATTTAAAAAAAAATTTATTGTGTAAATCGTGAAGCCGCGTTTTTACAATAATCACGATATAAAAATAATCTTTGTATCTATTATGCCAAGAGAGAAATTAAAAGTTTAATATTACGTGAAATGAAATTTTGGCTTACCTCCCACCGGCCGCCAAGAGTCTATTGTGTTTGAATGGACCCTTACTTGACATATGAATAGGAGGGGCCGGCTGCCTCACGTAACTAAATTTACTACGAACTAATCAAAATATTAGTATTTTAAAAAAATTTATTGGGTAAACGGTGAGGCCGCGTTTTTACAATAATCACGATATAAAAATAATTTTTGTATCTATTATGCCAAGAGTAGAAATTAAATGTTTAATATTACGTGAAATGGGCTTTCAGAAATGTGTTTCGTGGTATGTTTAAAGACAATAATTCTTAACTTAAGAAAGAAACCTCATTGGTTTAAATCGCATTTTATTAAGCGCTCAATATAAAGTATATTGCTTATTCCCGTCCATTGAATGCCGTCAAACAACGATCGCTGGTTCGAATCCCCGTCTGAGCATCCATATTCTCGTTCGTCGTATGTTTAAAGATGGTTTAAATCGCATTTTATTAAGCGCTCAATATAAAGTATATTGCTTATTCCCGTCCATTGAATGCCGTCAAACAACGATCGCTGGTTCGAATCCCGTCTGAGCATCCATATTCCCGTTCGTCGTATGTTTAAAGACATTAATTCCTAACTTAAGAAAGAAACCTCATTGGTTTAAATCGCATTTTATTAAGCGCTCAATATAAAGTATATTGCTTATTCCCGTCCATTGAATGCCGTCAAACAACGATCGCTGGTTCGAATCCCCGTCTGAGCATCCATATTCTCGTTCGTCGTATGTTTAAAGATGGTTTAAATCGCATTTTATTAAGCGCTCAATATAAAGTATATTGCTTATTCCCGTCCATTGAATGCCGTCAAACAACGATCGCTGGTTCGAATCCCGTCTGAGCATCCATATTCTCGTTCGTCGTATGTTTAAAGACATTAATTCCTAACTTAAGAAAGAAACCTCATTGGTTTAAATCGCATTTTATTAAGCGCTCAATATAAAGTACACAGACGGAAAAAAAAATCCCAACACCAAGAAAAAATTATTGTAGAGTAATGAAATTTGGACAATGCATTTGTCAAGTTAACATGTTTAATTGATTAAATTTTCAAGATCACAGGTTAATTTAAGCTCAAGAAAATGCATTTCAAATGTGAAATACTGTTAAATTAATAGCCGATGTAACCTCCAGAATTTTGAATGCAAGCCTGCAAACGTGAATGCATTGTGTCATACAGGTTTCGAATGTCACTTTGTGGTATGGAGTTCCATGCTTGTTGTACTTGTGCTGTCAATACTGGGACGGTCAGTGCTGGCTGTGGATGATGCTGGAGTTGTCGTCCAATGATATCCCATACGTGTTCAATTGGAGACAGATCTGGTGATCTCGCAGGCCAAGGTAACATGTCGACACTCTGTAGAGCACGTTGCGAGACAACAGCGGTATGAGGGCGAGCGTTATCCTGTTGAAAAACTCCCCCTTGAATGCTGTTCATGAATGGCAGCACTACAGGTTGAATTACCAGACTGACGTACAAATTTGCAGTCAGTGTGTTTGGTATAACCACAAGAGTGCTCCTGCTGTCATAGGAAATTGCTCCCCAGACCATGACTCCAGGTGTAGGTCCAGTGTGTCTAGGCCGCAGACAGTTTGGTTGCAGGCGTTCCCCTGGCCTCCTTCTGACCAACACTGGAGATCTGTTGTGTTTTCTGATGAAAGCAGGTTCTGCCTTGGTGCCAGTGATGGCCGAGTGTTGGTCAGAAGGAGGTCAGGGGAACGCCTGCAACCAAACTGTCTGCGGCCTAGACACACTGGACCTACACCTGGAGTCATGGTCTGGGGAGCAATTTCCTATGACAGCAGGAGCACTCTTGTGGTTATACCAAACACACTGACTGCAAATTTGTACGTCAGTCTGGTAATTCAACCTGTAGTGCTGCCATTCATGAACAGCATTCAAGGGGGAGTTTTTCAACAGGATAACGCTCGCCCTCATACCGCTGTTGTCTCGCAACGTGCTCTACAGAGTTTCGACATGTTACCTTGGCCTGCGAGATCACCAGATCTGTCTCCAATTGAACACGTATAGGATATCATTGGACGACAACTCCAGCATCATCCACAGCCAGCACTGACCGTCCCAGTATTGACAGCACAAGTACAACAAGCATGGAACTCCATACCACAAAGTGACATTCGAAACCTGTATGACACAATGCATTCACGTTTGCAGGCTTGCATTCAAAATTCTGGAGGTTACACCGGCTATTAATATAACAGTATTTCACATTTGAAATGCATTTTCTTGAGCTTAAATTAACCTGTGATCTTGAAAATTTAATCAATTAAACATGTTAACTTGACAAATGCATTGTCCAAATTTCATTACTCTACAATAATTTTTTCTTGGTGTTGGGATTTTTTTTTCCCGTCTGTGTATATTGCTTATTCCCGTCCATTGAATGCCGTCAAACAACGATCGCTGGTTCGAATCCCCGTCTGAGCATCCATATTCTCGTTCGTCGTATGTTTAAAGACATTAATTCCTAACTTAAGAAAGAAACCTCATTGGTTTAAATCGCATTTTATTAAGCGCTCAATATAAAGTATATTGCTTATTCCCGTCCATTGAATGCCGTCAAACAACGATCGCTGGTTCGAATCCCCGTCTGAGCATGCGTATTCTCGTTTTCCTGAAATCACTCCAGGCGAATATGGGCTGGCAAAAGAGCAATAGAATCGACAGCTGGTACTAGGGTGGTGAAGCTGAGGTTGGCTCTGGTTCGAACCCCCGTCTGAGCATCCATATTCTCGTTTTTTCCTAAAATCACTCCAGGCGAATATGGACTGGCAAAAGAGCAATAGAATCGACAGCTGGTACTAGGGTGGTGAAGCTGAGGTTGGCTCTGGTTCGAACCCCCGTCTGAGCATCCATATTCTCGTTTTTTTTCCTAAAATCACTCCAGGCGAACATGGACTGGCAAAAGAGCAATAAAATCGATAGCTGGTACTGGGGTGGTGAAGCTGGGGTTAGTGTAGGAGATGGGGGAGGGAGGGGGAGGGGAGGAAAAGGGGGCGTGGTCAAGGACAATAGGGGTGTAACTGAGGTTAGTCAAGTGGTCCTCATGTCAAGTGGTTAGTCAAGTGGCCCTCAAGTCAAGTGGTTAGTCAAGTGGCCCTCAAGTCAAGTGGTTAGTCAAGTGGGAGGGGGGAGGGGGAGAACAATAGAATGATACAATGTATCAAATTCTTTTGTGTGGGTTCACTCCGCCCTTTTATACCTACTGGTACGATTGTTAAATATCGGAATCTCCTCCGAGTTTTCTGTTGTGAAAGCTTTTTTAAACACATTATTAAAAATTTCTGCTTTCTCTACGCTTGTTTCTGATAATTCCCCATTTTCCCTAATCAACGACGGCATGACCTTACGAGAGCCTCTTACTAATTTGACCAGAACTTTTTTGGATTAGTAATCAGATCTTCGAATAAATTTCTGGCTTGGAATTCTTTAAATGCATCACGCATTGCCTTACGCACGTCCGCTCGCAAGTGGACTAATTTAGCGCGATCAGATGAGACCCCCGATTTCTTTACCGTGGCATGTAAACGCCTTTGCCTCCTGAGCAAACGTTTCACTTCCCTATTGAACCACGGGAAGTTCTTACTAACCTTAATAAACTTCTTGGGAACAAATTGATTTAAGCCGGTCCATATTATTTCTTTTAAATTACACCAAAGTTCCTCAACATTTTTATTAAGCGTGTATGTTTCATAATTTTTCGCCAAATGATCGACCATAAACGCATCGTTTGCCTTATCGAAACAATATACGAGTTTGTCTTTATCATGCTTCAAATTCAGCCTAGATTTTAAAGTTACCACAATCGCCTTGTGATCACTTATACCGTCTTCTATACAAACTTTATCTACAATATCCGGATTGTTAGTAAGAAAAAGATCCAAAATGGACGAGGAATCTTTGACGCTCCACGTTGGCTCTTCGACCATCTGTTCAAGAAAATTTTCGGCTAATGATTCCAGGAACGTTTCGGTTATTAACCTATCTCTTCCGCCTCACCTGAATGTAAATGTGTCCCAGTTAACAGAGGTTATATTAAAATCACCTCCCATGATCAAAGTATGTCCCTGAAATTTCTGAGAAATACTATTAAATGACTGTCTAAAATATTCCGCGTTATCGAATCCAGAGTCCGGAGGTCAGTAAAATGATCCTATTATGAACTTTAAACTTCTGCCAATTTTTACCTTCATCCATATTAACTCGCAACAATTTTCCGTTTAATTTACTACGGAGCAATTGCTGGTTTTACTAACGGCCACGAACACACCTCCGCCCATTGAGGTGGTTCTGTCTTTCCGAAAAACATTGAATTGAGGAGCAAATACTTCGCTAGATTCTACCTCTGGCGTCAACCAGTTCTCGGTTCCTAGTATTATATCAACATCGTTAGTCGCAACTGCAGCGTGGAAATCGGCTACTTTCCCTCTAATACTCCGGCAATTAAGGACCATTATCCTTAGCGGTTTAATATCTGTATCTGTAGAGTCTAAATTCGCATTTTTACTATTTGCACTCCGAAAGGAAACGGGTGAAGTATTTGGAGCTGTAAATTTCGATTTATTCACGCCGTCACTTCCAGAACCAAGATCTAGATTAACGACGCGTCTTCTTCGTTGAACTGAGGGATCCTCGGGCCTCACGGTGTTCCTAAAAAATAATTCACATCAAGACGATTCCATATTTTAGCAGCCACCTTGATCGCCATTCTCGGTGTGTAGTGGACGCCCGACCTGTCAAATGCGTCCCAGCTGGCAGCTATAATCGGTCGAAGAACGACGAAGCCCCAGTTGTTTCTGCGACACAGCTCCTGTAGACTACAATTCAAATTATAAATCTTCTACCATACCGCTTCCCCACAATCGATGCGCGGCACGACACTACAGATGGAAAACTACAACGTTACGGAATTCTCACGCGCTGATTCATACGCCTTGTGGCCCAACTTGTCCATAGATTTCACTATATCTGAAACAGAAACATGACACGCGTCGTTAGTACCGACGTGCGCAGCTACTCTTAACTGACGGCAGTTCGATTCTCTAATCGCTTTTGGTATAGCCTCCATGAATCGTGGCACGGTTGCTTCTGGAAGACAAACAGAATGAACGTTAGTACAAGGGTCTGCACCATTCTTCTCAGCTAGGTTTCGTAGGGGTTTCTCCAGACGTCAGACGTTGGAGCTTCCAATGATAAGTAAATCTTTCCCTGGTATCAATCGGTGTTTGCGAGTAAATCTTCCCTGCTGTGCTTCTGGGCCATTCGCACTAAGATCTTGAACCTCCTGCAAAACTGAAAACGCATTACTTAGGGGCAAGATATCATTTTCTCGTCGGTTATTTTGGAATTTTGATGCCTTTCTCCTATCCACCCGGTGCCAGTCGTTCCCTGCAACAGATACCTGACAATCCTCACCTGCCGGTTCTATATCAGTAGCCTCCGGTAATTCTTCGACGTACTGCCGCTCGTCATCTAACATGCTCCACACCTGTGCCTGAAGAGATGTCGGGTGTTTACGAAATTCCCTGCAGCTGTGGCAGTGTATACATCGGGGAGACAGGTCGCACAGTGGCGGAGAGACTTAAAGAACATATCCGCCACTACAAATATAACAACAGCGACAAATCTGCCGTCGTTCGCCATGCTATTGACACCGGGCATGAAATAAAATTTCAAGATACGAGGCTACTGTAGAGAGAAGACCAGTGGTGGCCTCGACGTGTGAAAGAGCAGCAGAAATCTTAAGGAATTCCAACAACATCAACGAAGATAGCGGCCTCGTCCTTTGCGATGCTTGGCGACGGTTGTTACGTGAACATAAATAAACAGTATCTCTGAAGAAGGCTGGAGTATAACAGCCGAAAACTTAGGTAATCAAATAAACGACGCGGCATAGCCCGTAAAGCTATAAAGTATGCACAATGATTGTTGTTTCGTTTTTCCTGAAGCTTGTGGTTAAGTTGAAATGCGGCCGAGGTTAGAAGGAAAACATCGCCACGCAAGGAAGTGTAGCTATTACTAATTTAAGTGATTAATAGCTTTTCGGGTTATGCCACGTTGTTTATTTAATTACCTGAACTTTCGGCTGGTATCAACGAAGATAGCGGCCTTTCATTCTGCGATGCTTGGCGACTGTTGCTGTGTCAATATAAACATAAACAGTATCTCTGACGAAGGCTGTAGGATACCAGCCGAAAGCTGAGATAATTAAATAAACAACGCGGGTTACCCCGAAAAGCTATTAATCATGAACAGAGACGGCCGCGGAAGTCTTAGGAATAATTTTTAAGCGAGTTACCAAAAAAAAAATTCACTTTCGATTTTTCTCGTCGAGCTGCTTAAGAATCCATCACCAAATTGTGGCAATATGTTTATCGTTCAAAAGCCCATCATACGCAAATCATATTATTCTTAACACCACATAAATAGGTTAAGATGCACAATAGGTCCTGACTATTTTTGCGGAGGTGGATAGTACTCTGATCTAGCCGGCCGTGATATGTAGATACGTGCTGGCCTTTCACGGCCACCTAGATTACAGTGCTATCCGCCGCTGAAAAAAAAAAAAAGGTCAAAACTTATCGTGCAACTCAACCATATGAATGGTTGAAGAAATTTGAGAATGGTTTTTTCACATTAATTGTAAATAATTCTAGCTCACTCACTGTCGCTCTGTCTACCAGGCATAAAGTTGCAAAATTATCGAAACTATGGGAAGAAATACTCAACACCATTTCTAGTCTTACGAACGGCAAGTCAAAAGGAAAGCACTAGGGAATCATGACGCCTCAGACCTTGGTTCTAGCATATGAGAGCTCGTTGCAGTGCTCATTTTCAATTTAATTAGTGATGGAGCGAACGCTCCGGTAACAATATCCCAATTCCCTGTTACCCCTTTCTTCTTAATATTATTTATTACTTAATAAATATCCTTTGAGTGTAAATTACCTTACCCATCTGCTTTTTCCCCTTTACAAAATTTTAATTATTTCAAAATTTTTGGTAAATTATTCATCATTTTCCTTGGTAATTTATTCCAATCCCTGACTCCCTTAAAACAAAAGAAAATTTTCCGACTTCCTCATGCATGAAATCGAAAACCAGCTTGTTCCCATGGTCATCGTTTCTCTTCCACGCATTACTTTTAATTCTTCCACCAATATCTTTCCAAGCCTCATCACCAACATTACTGATTGTGAAACAAATCTAGCAGTACTTCTTTGCACGTCCCCCAACTCTACGATATCCGAGCCAATGAAATTTGATAATTTTTTGGTCGATTGATGTACATCTCGACGAGACAAATCAAAAGTAAAGAATACGATATTTTGATATCTCACTTAGTTCTCGATATATCGTATGTCAAAATCAAGGTGGTTAGGTTGAAACGCGGTTTGGAAACATTTCGCCAACGCCATATTCAACGATGAATTCTTTTGTAACTCGATGAGACAAATTGAAAGTAAAGTATGAAATGTTTTGATACCTCTCTTAGTTCTCGAGATATCGTATATCAAAGTTGCGGTGGTTAGGTTGATGTGCTACCTGGACCAGAAAAAAAAATCGCCGAAGTCACTAGGAACTACACGGCGAACATGCACAATAGACGTTTTGTTTTCTTCCTAGCTGTGGTGGTTAGGTTGAAATACGGCCTGGACCAGAAGAAAAACGTCATCAGAAGCACAAGGATCTATACCTATAACTGATTTTTAAAATTCGATATCTTGAGAACTAAGCAAAATGTATTCTTTACTTTCGATTTGTCTCGTCGAGGCATATAAGAATCAACCATTAAATTCATCAAATTTTAGTGGTATTCCGATACCCAAGGTGTGGATTCCAAACTACACCACAATATTCAAGCAATGGTCTGATCAATGTTTATAACCCAGTACCTTCACTTCTCTCCACCCTTCGCAGTAAATGAAGGATTTTATAACATTTTCATATCACCTGTCTAAAGTGTCCTGCCTAGTTGAGTTTATATTCAGATGTTATGCCCAGATATTAACACTTCAAGTCGTCAAGGTGCAAGCCTGTCCCCACCCCATGATCATAATCAACCTGTAGTCTTTATATTTGAGTACCTAATAAGCTGACGCTTCCTCATCTCCATTTCATTCTATGTGGCTGTGGTTTCTACAGTACGTCGGTCAGACGGAGATATGATAGCGCAGTGCACCCCTCGATCACCACTGCGCATGAATCTCTCTGCAGACGCGTTTCCAAGTTGCTTATCTCGCCTCCTGGTAATGGGGTTTATTTTCTA
>JARYHS010001386.1:0-20011 GCA_031002005.1 Vandiemenella viatica | reverse complement strand
TACCAACCACACTCGCCACGCTCCTTCTCACCGCTTAAGCGGCCCATTCACAGTACATCTTGTACTTCCTTCGACGATCCTATTTTCGACGAAGAACTCTTGATGGGCCGTGAAAGGGATTACAGGGCACATATAGGAAGTGTTTGATGTTGGACTCTCAGGCAACCAAAACAGGCCCTTGCTGTCCAACAAGCTATGGATATTGCAGGAAGCTACTGGAGGAAATATCCTACTAGTGTGCGATAAGGACACATGGTGTGCCGCGAGAAAGTGTGAGTGCAAAGGATTGGTGGAACATTTTGCAGGATCCCTTCTATTTATCGTGACTGGGCGAGCATATACTACTGTAGTTCTACACGGATGTCCTACAATTTGGACCGTGAGTAGCTCCCTTTTAAGGATTGCAATCCCGCAGTGTTTCCAAATGAAGTGAAAAGTGATTCGTCGATGTTGTAAATTAATGGAACTATTAAATCCATTCAAAGCTGCATTTATTTAACCTTTGTCGAACGGTAAAATCCTTTGGCAACCAACGATAGTAACCTGTGTATTGGAGGACGAAGAAATTAAAGGTAGTCGTCATTAGATGGCGATAGGACGAATTAATTATTTACCGAAGAGAGTATCAACATCCATTAATAGACCCTCAAAGTTTATATGTGATTCAGATGGTAGTGTGCCTTACTTTGGCCCTGACGAAATCGAAGATATTTCTATAAGTCTAAAACAACTGAAAGTATCTCTACACAGACACAACCTAATTTCTATAAAACTCATCGTGGGGTGGAGTGTAATAAGTGCCGAAGGTCAAGGATATAAATACACAGCTTCAGCTGCGTCCCCCCCCCCTGTACTTGATCGAGACCTCAGTACTCTTTTATGCTATTATGACTTAGACTTTGTGTAGTTACATAAAAAAGTCACCAAATGAATCAAATAGTTCAAAAGATAGTTGCTATTTCATTTAGAGTGAACTATCTTTATTTGGTTAGAGTACTATAGGCCACTAAAAGCATTTCATTTGAGCAATTTACAGAGATGGTATGACGAAACAGCGAGGGAAATGCTTCTCAAGAAGAGCTGTAGCAAACGTATGTATTCGTTACTGAGTAACCAATACATCGCCTGACTCGAAGTACCGAATCGTTATTCACAAATTCATTTCGTTACTCGCATTTGACATGTAGATGTCAGTATGATTCGATAAATGAACGAATACGACGCATCAAGAGGGAACTGGAGCGGTTCCACAGCGATTGAATGAATGTCAACATTTGAATATCGTGAGTCGTTCACTAGCACACATATTTCTAGGAACGTTGATTTGAATTCGCTTCGTTACAAAGAAAATATTTGTGCACAAATATGTTGCGCGTACATCATTTTAATGTAATTAATATTATTTACTGTTACGTGCTTATATTTTTAATGAGGTAAGTAATTTTGACAACATAAAGAGTTATTTTGTTTTTGCCGTTTGTAACAGCCCTCATACCTGAATTGTGAATAGTATTGTATTGTATGAAGTATTTGTAGTGAGTTAAAGTTTGCTTGAATATGATCTGGTATGTTTGTTTTGTGATTTCTTGTAAATCAGTGTATATAGACTTTGTTTTATGAAGAAAATTATTTAAAGTCCATTTAATATTTTTAAGAACCGAATGGTGCAAGAGAATTTCTTAAATGTTTGTAATTCCATATATTAATGTAAGTTACGATGTCTACAGGACAATTTTCTACAGTTTGAGATGATTTCTGCAAATAATTTTGTATTTAAGTATCTCTAATTTCCATATCTGATCATTTTGTAATGTTCTTAAGTAATTTTGTATTAATTCCGATTGTTTTTTGATATGTTTGATTGTTTGAGTGATTGTTAATGATCGAGAAATATCGGGCGGATGCCTTTGAAGAATTCTCGTAATTTCGATGGAGACTATATAAACAGATCGGCTGGACAGAGCAGTTAGTTGACTTAATTCAGTTTTACAAAGAGATTCATCCAGTTAGTTTTCCAAGTTGAGTTCACAGAGATTGTCTTTGCGACTGTTGAGAAGTGCATCTCTGTATTGTATCTATGCATGTGAATATCGCTGACTTTGTTTTGAAAAGAATAAACCAATCTTCAACATAACCTTTTTGGTGGACTTTTTAATTAATCAATATAGTAATTAAACCACCGAAGAACCTAATACCTTGTTTCTCATTATATTATAAAGTAAATAGAAAATTTGTCTATATTTTTCTAATTGATCGTACCTTAGTGAGATTTTATTGTTTTCCAACATTTATGGAATGAGATTATTCTAAAATAAGATATTTTAACTTTTTATTTTAGTGCAATTTACAATATAGAAGAATTGTCTAAGAAAAGTTTTTAATTGGAACGAGGTAAGAATTGTGATAAGATGAAGGTATTTTTATAGTTTGCTTAAACTTTACAAAATACGAACGAAGTCATCCCATACGCGACTCAACTAGATGCGATTCTTCATGCAAATTCTCCATTATATCAAAAACAACGAGTTACGTAACGATACAATAGTAGCGGGTGCTGATTGGTTTAGTAAAGGTGTGGCCATTAATTACGTGTGGTGTTTTTTTCCGGAATTCTGGACTTCTCCCCGTGGAGAAATTTGGTGAGATCTGATCGGATCACCCCTCTGAAATGACGTGAGATTTTTAGGGGACAGACATATTAGTTTTTTAGACCTTTTTTTTTTTTTTTGCTCTCCTGTTTCCAAGGGCGTTTATACCCCTCCCCCGCCTAAAGTCGATATCCTTTATAGACAACTTGAGATTTTCGTGGTCCCCGACCTCCACCTGGTGAGATTTCGTGAGAATTCGCCGGAGCGCCCCCCCCCCACCACCCTTATTTCACCTCACGTAATTAATGGACGCCCCTTAACGAATATATACGGGCACACAACTTCTCGTTACTGTCACAGCTGTATTCTCAACTAGAAAACCATTTTTCATTGATAATTTAATGAAGAGTTATGATCCTGGTCTTTGTTTATATAAGTAAAACCTTATATCCTTAAGCAACATAAATTTATTTGTTTTTCATATTCTAAAGCGTGGTAATCTCGCATTAATAGCCGTGTCTGCTGCCAGCCTGAAGGCTTTGATAGAAGGTCGCGCGTCATTACACCGGAACGTTATCCGAGAGACTTGGAGCAGAAGTCACTTTCAGGAGAATGCGGGAGAGTTTTAATAACACGAACTGCCGCCAGCAGTCGACCAATATCACCGGATCGATGTCTGGCGATTAATCGACGCGATGAAGCCCCCTCTCAGACAAACTCGGAGACTCCTTCCCTCGTCTATTGTGTGGCGATCAAAGAGGGTTCGCGGATCCCGCCGGCTGCCGCTTCCTTTCAAAGCTCTGCGTCTGCTCTGTGGGCGACAAGTCGTGATGGCACAGTGTCTCACCAGAGAGTGGGAAAACGTCGTGCAGAAGATCGAAACTTATTATTCGCCTGTAATAACAAACACGAAACCGTACTCTTGACGTTTTTGTTCACATTTCGAACCTTTTTTCTCATTAAAAATGTTTGATGTATCGACGAGTGTCATCTGTTTGATGTGGAAATTTATAAGTTACAAGAAACAAACATATATGAAATAGTTAAAGAAACAAATTTTCTCCGAAACGACTCAATTGGCGTTCATGAGTGTTTTGAAGTAGGGGTGGAGAGTGAGGATGAATTGTTCGATGCAAGAACGAACGTTATTGGTTGAATGAAATCACGTGTTTGAGATAGTACACCTCCTTTCCCCCCACACCGTTCTTGCCCCCCACCCTTGTTTCACCATTCAGAATCTGAATATTGTTGGTTATATTATTCTTTTCATATTCTTAGGTATTTCGTTGTATTGAAATGACAAGTCCGAAGAATCACTTTCCAGTTTGTTTATTTTCCCGTGCACATTAAACTGACATTAAACAACAAGCTTCGTTTCGATCCAAAGATACTAAGCGCGAAAATACAAAAGTTCCAGCGATACTAACTAACTTGCAACTCTTTCAAACTAAAACTTCGTCTCTGGCGTTCGCTTTTTGTAGGCACTGCAGAAATTTCGTGAATAGTACAGTGAAAGCCGCCGATGTTTCTCGAACGCCGACAATGGAGCTAACAATCTAAATCACTTTAAAATAATCAGAATTAATAAAAAAAAATCATTCAAAATCGTCATGAAACCCGCGGAAATGAAAATTAAACATGTATGTAGTCTTCTCGGTAGACTAGCCGAGTAAGTAAGATGTTTCCACACGATATTTCGGCGATCTCAGACTCCGTCGCCATCTTCTGGTGAAGTGCCGGATCCGTCAGAAGGCTTCTGACGGATCCGGCACTTCACCAGATATTCCACACGATATTTCGGCGATCTCAGGCTCCGTCGCCATCTTCTGGTGAAGTGCCGGATCCGTCAGAACGATATTTCGGCGATCTCAGGCTCCGTCGCCATCTTCTGGTGAAGTGCCGGATCCGTCAGAAGCCTTCTGACGGATCCGGCACTTCACCAGAAGATGGCGACGGAGCCTGAGATCGCCGAAATATCGTGTGGAAACATCTTACTTACTCGGCTAGTCTCCCGAGAAGACTACATCCATTCTCAACGCCGAGAAATACTTCGTTCCGAAAATTAAACATATTTACAAGTATTTACACGTAAAATTATTTACGTAATCAGTCCAAACCGTCGCAAATTGTCCTCCAAACATCTTAGCTCACATCAACACTTACAATTACAAACTTTTAATCAATCTTTCATACATAATACCGTCCCTGATCGTATTCCATAGAACAGAAAACAATGTTCTTTTACACAAACTCACATTTAATTACAAGAAAAATATACAGAACCATATTTACTCAACTCCCAGCTTGCTACACAAAACTCTTAAGATACAATTTGATTACATAGCTGGTTCAGACGTTTTATAGTTTTGTGACTTAGGTTCTATACGTGGTAGGCTCCCGTAATTTTACGTAACAGCTATAGATTCTCCTAGTAACTAGGTTATTAATTTCCCCAGTATCCACTCTGCCTTTACCCATTTTGATACTAACGAACTATTCTTTATATATAAAGATGAATGTATGTTTGTTTGCTTGTTTGTTGGTTTGTTTGTTCTTCATACAAATCCACAGTTTTCATCCGATCTCGATGAAACTTTGCACACTTATCCATTGAAACAAGGAGAAAAATACTGTCTACATTTGGTTGAAAAATTATCTGTATAAATAACACATGTTGTCTCATAACTTCGAAATACGGCGATAGCCGGGCCCTTTGGATGTGGTTGTCTCCGTACCATGCTTCTGCGTAGTGGATTGGCAGCTTAGTGGCCAGTTCGCATCGAGCCGCCGTCGCGTGCGGTTGCTCGATACTTTCCTCAAGCGAGGTTCAGTGAGTGTATCAGTGAAAACTTAGCTTGTGGTTTACGATAGTGAAAATGGAATCGACGATACGGAAGAATACACTGAAATTTGCGTTCGACGCGAAGGAGACAAGACCACGTGCATATGACTTCCATGAATGGCTGTATGAAAAATTCGACTTGACAGACGCAGATGTATACGGAATCCAAATGGACTTCTTGACTTATGCAGTATACGTTAAAATGACAAATGACAACTTGTGCAATACTATCGTAGAGAAAACTGGAGGGAAAGCCGACTACCAGAACCCAGATGGAACCGTAAGTACCGTATATATAAGCCACGCAGGGCTGGGGCTACGATCAGTAAGAGTTTTTAATGTACCATTTGAAATTAGTAATGCTAGTGTAACGGCAGCAATCCGAAACTATGGTGAAATAATAACGGCGACCGACGAAAAATGGAGCCCTAAGTTCAGATTCCAAGCAAACAACGGCATACGGTGTGTGAAAATTGATTTAAAAAAACATATACCTTCCTATATAATGATACAGGGTATCAAAGCATTAATAATATATGAGGGACAACCGCGCACATGCTCTGTTTGCAATGAACCAGGACATCTAAGATCTGAGTGTACAAAACGCCGACCATTACAACTTCCAAGAGTAAAATTGTCAACATCAGAAACTATAACTGCAAATGCTACAATCGCGGAAGCGAGTAAGGAAAGTAGCAACACAGCGTCTTATGCAGAAGCCACGGTACAAGTCAACAGTGTAAACATAGGCCACACTGTAACATCAGCATGTGAGCCACACACAGAAACGTTGGAAAACACGGAAAACATGGAGATCGATGTAGAGGACAACTCGGAACAGCTCGGCGGTAAACAGGAAACACAAGCAGAAAAATCTGGACAAGAAGAAGAAGAAAACGAAGAACAAGAACCGAAACAGAAATTACATGAAAAAGAAATAGAAGAAGAGAGTATCCCAGAACATGTCATACACATAGAAACATTTACAAATAAAACAACTCACCAGGCAGAAGAAGATTCCGAAACAAAACAACGGATTGAAATGCACAGCTCAACGATCAATAACAAAGCCGAGAAAGAAATAAGCGAGAAGAGAATAACAAGACAATCTAGCAGGAGTGCAAATAAGGATGGTGCCAATACCGCAAGTCAATACATAGCAAAAAAAACGCCGAGCTCTCAGTGAACGACTCGAAAACAACGGCAAACCAGTAAAAAGAATAGCAGAAAAAGTAGAACGAACAACAAACAACGCCAAATCAAGACAAGAAGAAGAAGAAGAAACAACCAAAGTGAGAATTGAAGGACAAGACACACCAAAATACGTAAACGATCAGAAGATAAGAGATGAAGAAAAACCAAAACTCCTCAGTAAAGACAGCTGGTACGAGGAAGTAATGGAGGGATCTGATGAGACGTAAAATAACCAATGACAAGCAATCAAAGTTATAGCATTGCAACTATAAATATGAACAGAGTAATTACGCTATTCAAAATAAAATGCCTAGCGGATTATATTAAACAAAACAGTATTGACATCGCAATGTTACAAGAAGTGACTTTTACGGAACTAAACATCCCTGGATACGATGGAATAATCAACTACTCCAAAGAAACCAACACGGGAACGGCCCTCGTGATTAGAGAGGGAATTGAGACGGTTAGTACAGAAACATTAACAAACGGCAGGGCCATTGCAACTACAATAAATAACACGCGAATAATCAATGTTTACGCCCCCTCTGGCAATAATAATCGAGCCCAAAGAGCACACTTCTACAAAACAGAGCTACCCTATCTCCTGCGAAATACCACAGGTGCAATAATAATGGGAGGTGACTTTAATTGTGTACTAAGCCAAAAAGATCAAACCCCAAATTTCAATGGGTGCAGGGAGCTGACAAACCTCATTCGAGGGATGGACTTTCACGACGCTTGGGAATGCATTCACGGAAATGCCAAAGCCTACACATATGTATCAAACAACTCGGCAAGCCGACTCGACAGGATCTACGTAACGGAGACTCTCCGAACCAAAACAACCAGTGCAAACATTTTTCCTCTAAGCTTTTCAGATCACAACAGTATGCAATGTACTGTCAACATGCAGAGGCAGCCAGTTAGCAGAGGCAAAGGATTCTGGAAATGTAACATCTCTATGCTTGAAGACCCGGCGCTAGACGAAGAAATCAAAAGTGTCTGGGACGAATGTCTAAAAAACTGTAAAAAATATAAAAGCACATTATCTTGGTGGGTTGAACATGTGAAACCGAAACTAAAACGAACCTTAATCTCCTGGGGGACACAAAAGAACTATTGGATGAAGGGCACAATTGAGTATTATTACAGATGCATCAAGGAATTATACCAAGAGCCCACCATAACTGTCGATACTAATATAAAAATAAAAAAATACAAAGCCAAGATCCTATCATTACAAAATATGCAAGCAAACAAACTTCTGACAACTTCAAAACCGACTGACGTCGCAACCAAAGAAACGGCAGCCTTGTACCACCTTATAAGGAGCACAAAAAGGAGTAAAAAAACTTTAATAACCAATATAATTAAAGAAAATGGTGAAAACATCAAGGACGGAAGAGATATAATTAAAGAAATTACCACGCATTATAAAAATATTTTTAAGTCAACTCCAACTAGTACGGCGGCAATCTCCGATTTAATATCCAACTCAAGTAACACAGCAAGTGTGGAAGAATCAGCAACTCTAACAAGAATTTTTGACCAGGATGAAATTCATACATCGATAAACAAAGCAGCAAGAGGGAAATCCCCAGGACCGGATGGGTTACCCATAGAATTTTATATTCATTACTGGCCCATGCTAAGAAATAAGTTAACAGAGATTCTAAACGACTTATGGACAGAGGATAATCTTCCCACCGCCTTCACAGAGGGCATCATAGTGCTAGTACCCAAAGGCAACCAGATCAAAAAAATCAATGAAATACGACCAATAACTTTGTTAAATTCAGACTTTAAAATACTAACGAGAATCCTCAAAACTAGACTGGAACCCCTCATGGAGAAAATCTTAGGACCTCATCAAACCAGTGCTATTCCCGGACGTAGCATCTTAAATACTGTGTGCGAATACCGTGATATTATCAGCATAAACGCAGAAAAACAAACGCCATCAGCTCTACTGTTCCTCGATTTTGAAAAAGCTTTTGACCGAATTGAACATAATTACCTCTTAAAAATCATGGAACATAAAGGATTTGGCTCCCCATTCGTGGAAGTAATAAAGAAAATAATTACAAACACACATTCAAAACTTCTTATAAACGGACACCTGTCAGCGCCCGTCAAGATAGAAAGATCGATAAGACAAGGATGCCCGCTATCAATGATCCTGTACGCACTGGCAACGGAACCCCTGCTTGAGAAATGTCACCAAAATTTAACAGGCATTAATCTAAACGGACACAAATTTACATTCAGAGGATACGCAGACGACATTTGTATAGCCGAAACTTCAGCGGAGGACATCCAAAAAACGTGGGAAATAATCACAACGTTCACGGAAGCAACAGGCGCAAAACTTAACCCAAAGAAAACTGCACTGCTCCAAATAAATGGAGCAGAGATCCCACCTCCAACACACATCTGGTACGAGCAAGTAGAAGAACATAAGACATTAGGCATTGTTTTTCAAAATAACATTATGAAAACAATAACTAAAAACTGGCTCATAACACTACCAAAAATTAGGGCTGTTATAAACATGCACTGTGATAGAGATCTGGATGCAATACAGAAGGCTAAAATCGTACAAGTATCTTTATTGAGTAAAATGGTCTACATCGCCCAAGTACTGCCGATACCCGACACAATTGCAGATCGGATACAGAATCTGCTAGGGTGGTTCGCAAGCAGGGGTAAGATCTTCAAAACAGCGTTCAAAACAATGACTCTACCCCTAGGAAAAGGAGGCATAGGAATGATAAGCGTACGCGAAAGATGCTGCGCGTTATTCCTCAAAAGAACCATAACGACAATGTCGCTCGTAGGATCGGCAGATGCCTCACCCGCAGCCGCTTTATAGGCGCTAGGATCCGTCCTCGGAGTACCGGACAAAGTCACAACCTCCTCAGGAACCATGCTGCATGTACCCACCACCGTCACTACACCCCCGCCGCGGAATTGGGCTTTTCAGAATCACCCGCCATTACAGCGGGGACGGTGTGGCAAGGCGCCTTTCGCCACCCTCTAATAGGGTGCCCACGGGGAACCAGCGCGGAGGCGGCGCCCGCCACGGCTCAGGCCGAAGACCTTCCGAGACCTGGCCGTATAGCAATGCCACTCTGTGGTTCCTACGCAGTCACCCGGCCCCACCCGTGCCCCTCAGGGTGGGCGGAAGCCGTAGCGACCGAGCGCCGCGCAGGAATGTCCCTTCGCGTGTTCCACCTCGCCAGCCGACCGAACGTATCGTCACTGAATACTTGGGTTTCCCACACTAGGACGCCCTCCAAGTGCGCTTTCCCCCCCTCCCGCCCGACACACGTGTCAGGTGCGGGAGTTGAGTCCCACGCACTCGTCCAAGCTCCACAGATCACCGTCCAGCGCGCATGTGCAAGCACATCGAGACAGTACTGCTCTGCCTGGGTCAGATGGTCGGACCCGCGCGCTGCGAGCTCCACATATAAGGAGTTCTATTATGGCAGCATGTTTTTTTTTTTTTTTTTGTTTTGTTTTTTTTGTTTGTTTTTTTTTTACTTACTGGTGCATCAATTGCAGTCTTAAGTCTGCTCTTCTGTCAAAGGCTGCATGAGCGAAGGCTGAGAAAGCCAGGAAATTCGCCTCAGAATCTAGCAAGTGTTTCCTCCAGTCTGGGGTGTTGAGTTGGACTTGCTGTTCGAGTTCAGCTCGAAATTCCGCATAGTGACCACAGTGCTTGACTATGTGCTCCGAAGTCTCAGCTTCTCCACAGGGGCAGAGGTTGCTCTCTTCTAGGTGTCGATTGTGTAACGTCTCCATTAGCCCGTGTCCTGTGATGAGGCACGTCACTGCGTAGCTGAGTGTCGCCCGCTTCCTCCATCCAGAGAGCCAATCAGTGGTAGATGTCACCCACTGGAATGTTTGTCTTCGGTTGATGCTGTCATTCCATCTCTCTTGCCAGGAGCGTAGGATGTCCCTGTCTATTTTCCGGGCACTGGCCCTTGCGGCCAGCCGGAATTCTCTTGTGCCGATTGGGTGCTCAATCGGCTGGATTCGAAAGCCAGGGACTTCAGCTCCCAGTCCTCTTTTGGTGTGGTATGTGAATGCCCTTTTGACAATCTCAAGATCAAGTGGTGGGCATCCCATTATGGTCTGGAGTGCTTCATTTGATACTGTTCTGCAAGTAGGGCCCATGAGTAGCATGAATTTCCGCTGAAAGGCGGCCAATTTTCTTCTGTGGTATACCTGGACTGCTTTGTGGGCCCAGGCTGAAGAGCAGTATGTGAAAATGGGCACGCAGATTGCAGAGTACATTGTTTTGACGATGTGCCTTTTGAGCCCCCAGTCGCGCCTGGTGGCTCTGAGGAGTCCAGCTGTGGTGGCCTGGAGCTTCCGACCAACCTCTTTGATGTGGGGCAGAAAGGATAGTTTGTTGTCCAGGGATACCCCAAGATACTTCACCTGAGGCACAAATTTTATATTTCTTCCCTGGAACCTTATTCGGGGCTGCCTGTGCGCGTCTAGCCCTCCGTGTAAAAATAGTGCTTGGGTCTTATCGACCGATATTTTCATTTTGTGCCTTGTGAGCCAGTTTTGTATGGTGGCTAAAGCCTCCGCTCCCAGTGTTTCAATTTGCTGGCGGTTTCTTGCTCGGATGACCAGTGCAATGTCGTCAGCATATGCAACCGTGTCCCAAGGCTTGCCATCCATTTCTCTGAGCAGTTCATCTAGAACAATGTTCCACATGTAGGGAGCAGAGGCAGATCCTTGGGGGCATCCTTTTGTGACCCTTTTCCTGGTCGATTGCGCGTTGCTGGTTACTTCCACCCATCTATTGTCAAAATAGCTCTTGATGATATGGTATAGGGTGTCGTCACAGTTTGCACCTCTTAGTCGCCGTAGGATGCTGGGCCACCAGAGGTTGTCGAAAGCCCCAGCGATGTCCACAAAGATGGCGACGTTATGCTTGTAGTTTATATCCACATGGGAGAGAAGCCTGTTTACCGCATCCTCCGTTCCCGTTCCAGGTTTGAAGCCGTATTGCTTGGGAGAGCTCAGCCCCGCCGTCTCATATTGTGGCTTCAATTTGCCCACTAGTATTCTCTCCATTATTTTCCCCATGACGGGGAGGAGGCAGATGGGTCGGTATGACTTGGCGACGTCAGGGGGTTTGTCTCCTTCTTTGGGAATGATGCAGAGCCACCATAACGACAGCGGAAAATGACCCAAACGGCCCAACAAATAACTTGATTAAAGAAACAAAACCAGTCACTGAGGAAATACCTTTCAACATGGCCGCGATAAAGTTCAACTTACCACATATGAGAAAATTTCACCTAGAAACAACTTATGCAAAAACCAAAGGATGCACCCTGTACAACAAGACAACAAAAGAAATCTACAAAATAATCAACACATCTAACCACAGAAATAAAATCGAAATTAAAAATCCACAATACAACTGGAGCAACATCTGGAAAAATATAACGAATAAAACTCTAAACACTAAAACACAATCCTTGTGGTATGACGTCGTAAATGAAAAAATCTCAACCAACAGAAGACTTTACGAAATACATCTATCCCCGAATGACAGATGCAGAAATTGCGGAAATACTGACACCCTGATACACAGAATAACGTGTAACCAAAACCAGAAAATATGGAATTGGGCAAGAAGAAGAATAGCCTTCCTTGACAGAACATCACCTTTAACCGTGAGCATCCAGGAAATACTGAAACCTGAGAAAAAGAGATATCCTGAAACGAAACACAACACGGTACAATGGATACTAGGCAATACCCTAACTTACATGCTACAAACGGAAAAGAGTACTTACGACGAATATATAGCATATATGAATACTATATATTACGAAATTATCCAAACTCAAAATTATAAAAAAGACTTCGCACGGATGCTCGATATAATAATGACAGAATCATTCCAATGATCACAATTTAACCAAATAAAACTGTTTATAAACCCCGCCTAGACCCAAAGAGAGACTTTTTGAATCAAAGGCACGAGGGGAACCTAACTGTACCAAATATTCAAATCATAAAGAACCTCAAAAAACAAAACATCCAACTGATGGAAAATACCACTAATAAATACAAATCAGGAAAAGAGAACAAACCCAAATTTTATTATAAAAAGGTTTAGAGCCAGGCAAAGAGCCAACCACTGGCGAGCGAAAGGCAGGGCTCAAGGGGAGGAAGGAGGCCATTAAAAAAAAATATATAAAAAAAAGTGGCTAAAGCGCTTGCTTACGATTGTCGTGGTCTCCGGTTCAATTCTCCGTGGAGGCTAAGATTTTTGAAAATTGTTTTTCATCGTAAGAGTCAGGCCTGGGCCGTAGGTTATTCGGATTGAATGTTAAACTGTAGATATTAGAAAGTTAAGGGGGTAATGCGAGGCAAATCGTAGGTAGTCTTGCAATGCTGTAGGTGTACACTTTTTTACGTTATAATGATCCCTCAGGTATTGTTCGCAGTCAGCGTGTGAGTGTGAACCACAGTAATACTAATATAAATACGGAAGTAAGTCTCTGTCTTTTTGTTACGTTTTGACGACTAAATGGATATATCATTGTGATGCAATTTTATAAGGAAATCTGTATGAAGGGCACAGGATATTTTTTCCAGTATGATTAACAGATGTAGTCACGAAATTTTTAGACCTTATCGAATGGTGACAGAAATATGTTGGAAATTGACTCTCTTCAAGAGACAGGTTCGACGGTACAATGATATAGTGATAGCTTACCTGTCATATTATTCCTACTCGATATTGTTTGGGACCAATCCTTCGTTAGCAACTTTCTATATTTAATTCTGGCAAAAAAAAAAAAAACTTTATCCACGCGTACGAAGTCGCGGGTACGGGCTAGTTACTCAATAATATTTGTGACGTAAGTTTCATAATATCGCATTGTCGAACGTTAAATTGTGATCAAGTGTATTACTGGCTTAATCTAAACCTTCTTTCATAATATGGCTGAAATTGAGGGAGTATGGCATACTTTCTTCAATTTATAGACTGTAATAAAATTACATGCTCCAGAATACATAAAATTCACATTAACATCTGGAATGATTTCAATGTATTTGGTTTACGTAACAACAATTGAGAAGTACACGCTGATAAGGAAGTGCAGGGGAATCTTCAAACCGATATATCAGTTATGACTCCTCAATCTGTTACTATTTTTAACGTCTGAATGTTTAGACCATTTACTTTTACTGTACATTAACCTTGCGTCTCTGAAGAATGAAAAATAAGGAACACTTCAATTAGCACGTTATGAATAAGAATGAAGGGTAAAGGAGAAAAATTCTACTTCAGTATTTAGAACGTAAGGTATGAATTCGTCCTTTGTTTAATTACAGTTAATGGTAACCTGTTCTGGCCGCTTTATGTCGTATAATAAAGATTTGGCTCTAAGGAAACTTTGCAAGTATTTGATTCTACTGATCTGGTAAAACTGATTAAGTTAATGTGACACCTTCAAACATATTATTTTATTCTTATTCTGTTTGAAGTAGACTTAAGTTTAATGTATGCGGTAGTGCATATATATAATGATAACAAAACAAAATTATATGTGGACGGTTAGTACTGGCAACTGAATATTTTTGTTGTTATTATTAAATTAAAATTTCAAATCATGGCAACCCAAACAAAATATATAATTAAATCCACACCGCCAGAGGCTGATATGAATTGATGGTATAGAATATCCACCCTGCCTACTGCTGCAAGATAATACTAAATACAGTAGCAGCATCCACGTTAGAAGTGCTTATAACATTTAAGTTCGTGACAGAAAGAGCAAAATAAGCAAAGTAGTTTAGGAGTAAACAGTCTCTTTTTACTGTACATGGTGAATTCAGACAATATCTGGCTTTATCGTTGATTGTATTAAATTGAATTAATTTTCAACATGATTTTATCGGACAAAATTATAAATGCAAGAGTTTTCCCTCCTTCTTGTGTTTATGAAGTCCATAAATCACTTCCATGAGGTGGTGGAATCCATACGTATAATTTTATAAACTTGTTTCTTAGTCCTAAGTTAATGTTTGAAACAGAAAGATTGCTCCCTATTTTATTTTTCTGGAAGACTCTTCTCATTCTCATTTCAAGATCGATCTTGTATTCACCATGCATTTAAATTTTCATTCCACATAATACAATTCAGGTACCTCTAAAATATGTGATCCTATTATTATATTTACTCTGACGTTATTGTTGTCATTTCTGCTATTTTTATTGCATTTTTTTCTTAGTTTGGTTTATGTTTCGTCCAAATGTTATTAACTATTCTTCTGTTTAGACATTTGAGGCTTGAATTCTTCCGAATTTTGAACAGTTTGTCTAGTCTGACATTACCAGTAGTGTTTTTCAATTCCTCAATCGACATTAAGTATCTTTGTTTTATTCTACATTCCCTGTTACAATAGTAAACCTAAAGTTACAATTATTTCTCTAGTACCCATTATTTTCCTCAAACCAAAATGAACTTCACCTAGTATTCATGCACAAAATAGAGCTGTGAAGCATCCTACGGCTCCGCACGTCTTTCGTGTTTGTGGGAAATAAACACTTGGAAAGTAGGTAATTACAAGGTTCTTGAGAAGTCACAACAGACTTATTGGGAAGCTAGCTGTCGTCTCATTATTGTTGTTCATTTAATTTATTGTTATGAAATGGAAAGACCTAGTGTCTGGCGATTAAAACAAATACATGTGATATTATCATCTCAATTCTTTGATATAACGTGGTGAAGTAATTTTGGCTAGGGTCGGTAAAAACGTATTATACAAGTATTATAGAAAGTACTGGGACAAGAAGCATTATTTGTTTATTTACACTGTACCTTGGATAGTCATTTATACCCTAATACATACATCTTTGCACTTTTCAGTTTTCCTCGTTTGTAAGCTGATTTAAAATGAAATTGTAACTAAAAAATAATTTCTTTCAATTTTATAATTGATACCAAAATACGTTTCTGAAAAAAAGTCGTTAACTCAAATTGTGCAATTAATACTGCTACTATTCTGCAAGTTATATTGTTGTTAAGTTCCAATGACTTGAAAATTGACATTAGGTTTATTCACTGAGGAACAATAGATATAGAACCGAAGTGGAAGAAAAATTATTTACTTCATCAGTACAAATCTTTTATATAAAAATAGACGTGTGTTTCCCTATATTTTACTTTTGAGCCGTCACTACTTAGCACAGATCACTGGTGTTTGTATGTGGTAGTATCATGGAGTTTCCTATCGTGCACAAAGTTGGCCGAATGTCGTCAGGTGTGGGAGTGTGGGAGATATGGCGGTTAAATGTATTAAATGTAGGGCTTTTCATATTTAGACTTGTGTGTACCTATACTTCCCTTTCCTGCCACAACTACATAGCGTAGACCATTGGTGTTTGTGTGTGGTATTAGCATCGAATCTGCTATTGTGCACTATGGTGGATGCATGTCGGTAGCTGTGGGGGAGTTGCAGATATGGTGGTTGAAAGTGGTCGACCTGGGAAATTTTCACTTTTCGACCAATGACACTATTTAGCCAAAAGTATCTAGCGCAGATCACTATGTGTGGTAGTATCATGCATTTACCGATCGAGCACAACGATGACCGAATTTTGGTTTATGTGGGGGTGTGGGAGATATAGTGATTGAAAGTTATCGATCAAGAACATTTTCGTATATCGATCAAAGACATTTGTGTCCGTATGTTTCACTTTGCTGCCACAACTACATAGCGCAGATCACTGGTGATTGTGTGTGGTAGTGGCATCGAGTCTCCCATTATGCATTATGGTGGTTAGATGTCGGTGTCTGTGGCGCTGTTGAGATATAGTAATTGAAAGTGTTCGACGTAGGGCATCTTCCTATTTCTACCAAAGACGTGTGTGTCCCTATATTTCAGAGTGCATCCATAAATACCCTGCGCAGATCACTGATGTTTGTATGTGGTATTAGCAACGAGTCTCCCATCATGTACTATGGTAGTTACATGTTGGTAGCTATCAGACAAAATCTTTATATATAAAGATGAATGTATGTTTGTTTGTTTGTTGGTTTGTTTGTTGCATTTTTAGTTTGTTTGTTCTTCATACAAATCGACAGTTTTCATCCGATCTCGATGAAAATTTGCACACTTATCCTTTGAAACAAGGAGAAAAATACTATCTACATTTGGTTGAAAAATTATCTGTATAAACAACACATGTTGTCTCATAACTTCGAAATACGGCGATAGACAGACACGTTGGATATGGTCGTCTCCGTATCGTGTTTGCGTATAGTGGACTGGCAGCTTAGTGGATAAAGCGCTTGTTTGCGAACGTCGTGGTCTCCAGTTCAAATCTCCGCGCAGGCTAAGATTTTTAAAAATTGTTTTTCATCATAAGAGTCAGGCCTGGGTCGTAGGTTATTCGGATTGAATGTTAAACTGTAGATATTAGAAAGTTAGGGGTGCAATGCGAGGCAAATCGTAGGTAGTCTTGAAATGTTGTAGGTGTACACTTTTTTCGTTATAATGACCCCTCAGGTGGTGTTCGCAGTCAATGGGTGAGTGTGAACTACAGTAATTCTTCATACAAATCCACAGTTTTAATTCGATCTCGATGAAACTTTGCACACTTATCCTTTGAAACAAGGAGAAAAATACTGTCTACATTTGGTTGAAAAATTATCTGTATAAACAACACATGTTGTCTCATAACTTCGAAATACGGCGATAGACAGACACGTTGGATATGGTCGTCTCCGTATCGTGTTTGCGTATAGTGGACTGGCAGCTTAGTGGATAAAGCGCTTGTTTGCGAACGTCGTGGTCTCCGGTTCAAATCTCCGCGGAGGCTAAGATTTTTAAAAATTGTTTTTCATCATAAGAGTCAGGCCTGGGCCGTAGGTTATTCGGATTGAATGTTAAACTGTAGATATTAGAAAGTTAGGGGTGCAATGCGAGGCAAATCGTAGGTAGTCTTGAGATGTTGTAGGTGTACACTTTTTTCGTTATAATGACCCCTCAGGTGGTGTTCGCAGTCAATGGGTGAGTGTGAACTACAGTAATTCTTCATACAAATCCACAGTTTTAATTCGATCTCGATGAAACTTTGCACACTTATCCTTTGAAACAAGGAGAAAAATACTGTCTACATTTGGTTGAAACATTATCTGTATAAATAACACATGTTGTCTCATAACTTCGAAATACGGCGATAGACAGACACGTTGGATATGGTCGTCTCCGTATCGTGTTTGCGTATAGTGGACTGGCAGCTTAGTGGATAAAGCGCTTGTTTGCGAACGTCGTGGTCTCCGGTTCAAATCTCCGTGGAGGCTAAGATTTTTAAAAATTGTTTTTCATCATAAGAGTCAGACCTGGGCCGTAGGTTATTCGGATTGAATGTTAAACTGTAGATATTAGAAAGTTAGGGGTGCAATGCGAGGAAAATCGTAGGTAGTCTTGCAATGTTGTAGGTGTACACTTTTTTACGTTATAATGATCCCTCAGGTGGTGTTCGCAGTCAGTGTGTGAGTGTGAACCACAGTAATGTTATTATAAATACGAAAGTAAGTCTCTGTGTTTTTTTTACGTTTTGACGACTAAATGGTTATATCTTTGTGATTGAATTTTGTAAGGAAATATGTATGAAGGGCGCAGGATATTTTTTTCCAGTATGATTAACAGTTGTAGTCATGAAATTTTGAGACTTTATCGAATGGTGACAGAAATATGTTGGAAAGTGATTCTCTTCAAGAGACAGGTTCGACGGTACAATGATATAGTGATAGCTTTCCTGTCATATTATTCCTACTCGATATTGTTTGGGACCAATCCTTCGTTATCAACTTTCTATATCTAACTCTGGCAAAAAAAAAAATTCTTAATCCACGCGTACGAAGTCGCGAGTACGAGCTAGTTCTTTATAAACACGAACGATGTCGTGGGCAGCAGCTAGTAACCTATTATTCAAGAAGGAATAAACAGGAAACTGGGCTTAATGGAGTGTTATGGTAATTTATCTCTCTGCAGTTGTTTAATTAAATAGAATTATTGTCGAATAAAGCTCATTGTATTTTATCGCCCCTCGTGCTGTACCAAAAAGCTTTAGTTGTCAACTTGGTCCAGGTTGCATTTCAAACGATTTAATAATTTCAATAATCGGACACATTTAAATTATTTTGAAAAAAGAAAAAACTAAATTATTCATGCCCTCTGCTGTAACGTCAAATTCCAGTTGTAATTCTGACCTATGGTAAGTAACAATCTCATGAAAACGTTCACTAACATTGATGTTCGAAAATTAAAGCTTTCGTCTTACATATCTGTGGACAAAGAATTTATATATACTATAAAAATAATATTACGTAAATATAAGCATCTAATGATTGATATGTCGATTTAGACACAATACATGCTTTTATTTCAGTGTTCTGTCAGATTATTTATTCGCGAATGCTTAGGAAGGTTATTAAATAACGTGCATAACCTGACCAAGAACGTTACGCACGACGTCATAGAGTGACGTCATGGCGTGACAGGTGACGACATAGATGAGCAAGAGTTGATTATTATAAGAGTAGATAATATATAAATTTAAAAATTACAATTATCTTAACAAGATAAATTAAAGTGTAATTAATTATTTCGAAGCGAACAGCATCAAGAGCAATGATGAAATTTAGAATAAAGGGAAGAAGTAAAAATATATGTCTAACTGTCGGTTATCAGATTTATGAATACAGCCATCTGTGAAGAAAGTGTAATTACTTTGTACGTTTTAGGTATAGGCGTTCATTATACTCTGCGCGATCTTTATCTAAAACGATTGACGTGTTTAACTGAGAAGCTTCACTGTTAATTGGTTTGGAAGCAGGTATTAAACGAATTTTTCAAGGAACAGGACTGATCAAATGAACGGAGGATGGTGCATCACATTTTCTGCAACCCAAGAAGATCAAACCGTTCAATAATGGTGTTACATGCAGAGATTAATTTTCATAAAGTTGAGTTACAAAAATCGGTCCCATGAACACTTCGAACGTTCCAAGAAATGTGAACATACGAGAATGTGAACATCTCAAAAATATAAAATATTAGAATTTTTTATTAATTGGATCAAGCATAATTTTTATGAAATTATTTGTCATAATTCATAAAAAAAATTATGTCCCAAGTGAAACGGTAAGCATCTTAAACCAAAATCTTTACTACAAACGGTAGCTTGAAAAAATAAAGTATCAGAGAATTAACGGGAACAGCGCACAACAATGATTGATACATAACCGTTAATAGATGTGAAAGCTGTGTTATAAAATTATTTAAAAATGTCTAAATCTAATTCATTAAATGTTTAAACATACATATC